>AWOL01S0095419.1:0-16819 GCA_000715115.1 Nicotiana otophora | reverse complement strand
AGATCCTCTTTGAAAGTATATAAAGTGATTTAACGATGTTACGTCCCATTTTCACAAGCCTTTAAGAGTTATTATTTGGGGAAAAATATTTTTAAAGGGATATGTTGTTACACCCCGTACTTCAGATGTCACTGTCATTATAGGATTATCTAATGTGAGCTCAAAAAGGACGAAATCCTTCTACAAGGATAAGAAAGGTTTACCGAAGTCTTAAGTAAGTTAAGATGGATATGAGATATGTTAATCATAATTTGAATGATTTTAAAGTCATGATATGACTATATATGATGTTTGTATATAAAATATAAAGTTTGGAAAAAATCGGATTTAACTTGCGAAAAAAACGACTAAGGATTTGCCTTGTAATGAAGTTTTTTGAGCAATAAATTTCGTGTATTATATGAGATTTGTTTGGGACATATTATATACCAAATTGAAGGTCTTGAAATCTAGTTTCTAATGCTCTTAACTGTTTATTCATACGATGTCCGGGTTAAAAGATATAAGCGTATGAAGAAGGGCCAATCATAGGGTGCCAAGTACCACCTTTTTGACTTTTTAAAAAATGGGATATTTACATCCCTTATCTCGTCTCTTTCTCAATTTGTTCAGAGACCACGCCCAAATAACACCCCTAACCTTACCCTTAAGCTCTCTACAAGTACGTCAAACAAGATTATTATCCCGAGCACGAAATCAAGTGGCGATAACATTAAAACGACCCCTACGACGTAAGTATCGCTATATCGCCTCTCTTTTTCTTTGTAGTTTGAGTTTTGAAAGGTATTTAATAGTTAAGAAAATTCCTACTTTCTGTATTTAAGCTTTTAAATATCAATAAAGATTGATAAATTCATTTCCTAATAGTTAGAACTCACGGGACGATGATCGGAAGCCGTGAGTTCGAGTAATTTGACTTGTAGTGGACTGTTTTGTGGGCTGTTTTGTTTTACTTTTGAGATGTATATTTTGATGATTTTTAATGGAGTTTTTGGAGGAGAAATAGTATGGAGAAACATCACATAATGGAGAAATGGGGGATTAGTCATTCTTTGTAACATTTTCAGGGTGTTTGACACTACTATAGTTGTCGTTTTGGGTATGAAGTGATTGGGGTGTGTTGGGATATTGTAAGCTAAATATAACATGGATTTCGACTTGCATAGACTGTAAGAGGTAATTATATTATGTTCTTGCATGTGCTTAAGTTTATCTTGACATTGATTAAGCTAAATAGATGGACTAGACATAAACTAGTGAATAAAGTTGCTAATTGAGGATAATTGGAGTTGTGGATTATTTTTTTTGTTATAGATATATGGTATAAGGATGGAATCATTAATGAATTAATTCATTATAATGTTAATGATATTGTTAAGTTAAATTAAGAAGTCTATAAGGGGTGATAAGGGGTATACGGATTCCAATCAGTGCTTGCCGCTCGTCGTGAAGTAGTTGTGACTTGTTATTGTTATATGGTGTCTTGTTATTGATAATTATGTATTTATGGATTGCTCTGGTCATTGTTGTTGGTATATTGTATTGGAGGAGGCTCTTTTTACAAGGGAGATGCTACCCAAATTTACATAAACGAGATGCTAGTTTAAGTTGCAGCCTTAGCCTTTACTCAACACTGATTTTGAATCTCCTTATGCTATGTTAGATTGAGTTGAGTTGTTTGAAGAATTTCTTGTAAGGTATTAAGGACTCAATGGAGTTAAAGTATGTTAAGGCTATCCCTTCTTTCCTTTTGTCATGATCCATACGATACGAAATGAGAAAACACGCAACTTTCATAAATGCCTCTATTCATAGAAGCACTAGGAGTGCCTATGTTGTTGATTCCCCATGTGTCTTATTATTATATCTTCTGTTCATGGGTCTCAAAATAATATGTAAATTGATGAAATTTATCCGAGATATCTTATTAATCTTATGACATTCCGAGAAATCTTACTAACTTACTTCATTATACATTGCATTTATTTATACATGTACATTGACCCATGACCAGATGGAATTATATACGAATATATTATATGTATATGAGATATGGAAAAAGGTTGTGGCGTTATATATGCACCACCACCTGATCAGCTGGTATACGTTGATGATTACACCCACAGTGGCTGAGATGATATGATGGGATGTCCTCAGAGGGTTAATGATGTTATGTATGCATATACCTACGCATGGTATGTTAATTATACGCACATGCATGACATTATAAATTTTTCATGATTTACAGAGCTATTCAGTATTACAGGTTGAGTTCTTTACTCCATGTTTCTTTTATGTCTTTTATATACTACTGTCATGCCTTACATACTCGGTACATTATTTGTACTGACATCCCTTTTTCCTGTGGACGCTGCGTTTCATGCCTGCATGTCCCTATAAACAGGTTGAGAGTCCTCCTAGTAGGCTATCAGCTCAGCGAAAGGTGTTGGTACACTCTACTTGCTCTGGAGTTGCCTATCTGGTCAGTATAATTTGGACATGTATTGATTGGTATGGCGGGGCCATATCTTGAACTTTTTGACATTTATATACTCGTAGAGGCTTGTATACAGATGCCATTTATATGGATACTTGTATGGTCTTGTCGGCCTATGTTTTGAGTATACAAATGATCATATAGGCCTTATAGGCCAGTATGTCACATGTATAAGTTTCTATATCATGTTGGGTCATCCTATGTCTAGTATTCCCTTTTGTTTTATTCTGGTTATCTCATGATGCCTCTTTTGGCCCATTTACCTATGATGGTATGATATGAAATATATGTTACGTTGGTATTCGGTTGAGTAAGACACCGGGTGCCCGTCGTGGCCCTACGGTTTGGGTCGTGACAATAGTGGTATCAGAGCAGTTCTGTCCTATGGAGTCTACAAGCCGTGTCTAGTAGAGTCTTGCTTATAGGTGTGTTGTGCACCACACTTATAAGTAGGAGGCTACAGGGCATTTAGGACTGTCGCTCTTTCTTCTTACTCTAGATCATGTGGTAGAGCTCAGTTGCAAGAATTCATACTCCTAAATTCTATTTTATTCGAAATACAACGACACCTACATCCAGAAAGACAGTTGGTAAGAGATTGAATGTGGCTGCGGAAGAGTTGAGTCAGAGGAACCCGATTTTGCATCATGCTTATGATGACTAAATGTGAGGTCTTCAGCAGATCATGTGTGTACTAATATGTGTAATCTTCTTGATAAGGAGACCTAAGGCAAGAATATCTATCCGCTCGTATGGCAAAAAGGAATAAGGGAATTAGAAGGTAGACACAAGTTTCAGCAAGTAAAAGAAGCAAGGTGAAGAAGGGTACGAGGTACCCAGTTAATGAAGATTAATAGTATTTACAATTCAAGTAGAGAAATATAAGCATTATGAGTTACTTTCAACAGTAACGAAGATATATATAATTGACCACACCCATCTCAATTATGCCCTATGGGAGCTGACAGATATAGTTTAAGAGAAGGATGGGATATCAGGGTCAAGCTGGGGTTAGAGTAACCCAAAATTGTGGATAGATTGTTATCATTAGATATTATTTCCGAAGGATAGTACAAATGTGGTAATAGATCTCCTTGAGAGACACCTCGATGGTGCCCTCTAGAATAGTACATTTAGATATGAAATACTAGAATGCCCAGAAAAAAATTAGACGATTGGCACTGGAATCCTAGAGGGAATAAATATTTACCTTTGTATGGATCCCGCCCCTAGTAAAGAGAGAATGCTAGGCGACCCGAAGAACCAGCGGATAGATCAAGGGGAGCTAAAAGCGAAAGAATATTTTGTTGAAGTTTTTAGAATAAAGTGATAAACAAAAATATTAGCAGGAGAATAAGAAAAGAGTAAATGAAGCATCAAGAGTAAGATGTGATAAATGGATGATAACGGCAAATCAAAATATGACACGATGACATAATCTATAGTCAAGTGAAGGAAAATACAAGAGGAGACATGCCTTGAAACAATAGAAGAGTATAAGCAATAAAGTCATATCCTCATTTTGAGAAATGAGTTGGTGACTCTAATGTGATTACCAGAAGGAAAACTTAGACCCCCCCGGAGTAATAGAAATCGGTATGGGCTAGTGAATAAGATACACTAAACATGAATTAAGGAACGAAGGATTTTATAATAGTCGGCATCGTGAGAATTTCAGAGATAGAATTCTGACAATAATAGAATGAACAATAAAAGAATAACCTTTAAAGTTCATTCAGGAATACGCTTTCCTAAAGCAAGCAATGTGAGCAGAGTTAAGCTTAAGGGACTAAGTATGGCAGTTACACTAGGTGTGACCCTCGTGAGTAAGGAATTTAATTATCTTTGGTACAGAAGGGTTACCGCAAGGCAAGTAAGATGTCAGTAAAAATGTGGAGAAACAAAATGCCAAAGATGAAGAGGTAACTATGGAATAGTAAAGGAAGAATGCGGTAAAAAGGTGAAAGAAATGAGATTGCATCTATTCAGATCCTACAGATATGACATGACTCCATAACATTATGCAAGCATGATGCCGGGAGGAACAGTAAGAGTTCCGCACCCGATGATATTGATAAATAAGTGGGAATGAACACTTGATATATAAGGAGCTCGTATGAGAGGTAAGTTAAGACAAAGGACATAATCTAAGAGGGGTTACAAAGAATATAGATATGAGAATGGACTAACGAGTAGTCTGTAGTTGATTCAGGAAGAGCCTAGTTATGGCTAGATAAGAGGTCAGGGATAAGTAAATAAATCATGCAAGATAGACGTAGTGAACCCTAACATAGTGAATTCAGTCTCGCAGATATGACGTCGTAACCTTTGAGAAATATTCAGATAGGAGTTGGAGTAATTAAAGGTACCGTATAAGTGTTACAGAAATAAGAGAGAGTGCCATTAAGGAGACAATCAAAATTTGAATTCAGAAGTAACCTTACGAGCACAAGGGCACGAATGTATGTAACTAAGGATATTTGTAGGCGAGTTCCTTCGGGTATACAATATAACAAGCTCATAACTTTACAAGAGCCAGAAGGTCTCCTTAAGTACTGCAAAGAAAGACTAGATGAGGAAACAAGGAAGAAGGCTTCCACCTACACATAGTGACATAAAGAAGAAATGGTCTTGTAACAACAGTCCCACTATAACATTATATGCACTCAATAAGAAAGTGGCACATATCGTGGCTAATGAACGGGAAGAAACAAAAATCAAAAGGTGATATTCAAGATCATATGGGTTGCATGGAATTCCAACATATGTGGGCACTAAGATGAACCAAATATTCATGCAACAAGTGGCAGAACGACTAGGAAAAGTCATTGCTTACATTTAAAGAAAACTGAGATGTGTTTGACACTACTATAGTTGTTGTTTTGGGTATGAAGTGATTGGGCTGTGTTGGGCTGTTGTAAGCTAAATATAACATGGATTTCGACTTGCATCCACTGTATGAGGTAATTATATTGTGTTCTTGCATGCTCTTAAGGTTATCTTGACATTGATTAAGTTAAATGGATGAAATAGACATGAACTAGTGAATAAAGTTGCTAATTGAGGATAATTGGAGTTGTGGATTATTTTCTTTGTTATAGATATATGGTATAAGGCTGAAATCATTGATGAATGACTTCATTATAATGTTAATGATATTGTTAAGTTAAATTAAGAAGTCTATAAGGGGTGATAAGGGATTTACGGATTCCAATCGAAGCTTGCCGCGNTTAATGATATCGTTAAGTTAAATTAAAAGTCTATAAGGGGTGATAAGGGGTTTACGGATTCCAATCGAAGCTTGCCGCGCGTCGTGAAGTAGTTGTGACTTGTTGTTATTATATGGTGTCTTGTTATTGATAATTATGTATTGATAGATTGCTCTGGTCATTGTTGTTGGTATATCGTATTGGAGGAGGCTCTTGTTACAGGGGAAATGCTGCCCAAATTTACATGAACGAGCTACTAATTTAAGTTGCGGACTTAGCCTTTACTCAACACTGATTTTGAATCTACTTATGCTATGGTAGATTGAGTTGAGTTGTTTGAAGAATTTCTTGGAAGGTATTAAGGACTCAATGGAGTTAATGTATGTTAAGGTTATCCCTTCCTTCCTTTTGGCATAATCCATACGATACAAATAAAACGAGCAAACACACAACTTTCATAAATGCCTCTATTCATAGAAGCACTAAGTGCCTATGTTGTTGATTCCACATATGTCTTATTATTATATCTTCTGTTCATGGGTCTCAAAACAATACGTAAGTTGATAAAATTTATCCGAGAGATCTTATTGATCTTATGACATTCCGAAAAATCTTACTAACTTACTTCATTATGCATTGCATTCATTTATACATGTACATTGACCCATGACCAGATGATGTTATATACGCGTATATTATATGTATATGGGATATGGGAAAAGTTATGGCGTTATATACGTACCACCACCCGATCAGCTGATATACGTTGATGATTTCGCCCACAGTGGCTGAGATGATATGATGGGATGCCATCAGAGGCTTGATGATGTTATATGCACATATACCTATGCATGGTATCACATTTATACACACATGCATGACATTATAAATTTTTCATGATTCACAGAGCTATTCAGAATTACAGGTTGAGTTCTTTACTCCATGTTTCTTTCATGTCTTTTATATACTACTGTCATTCCTTACATACTCGGTACTTTATTTGTACTGGCGTCCTTGTTTCCTGGGGACACTGCGTTTCATGCCCGAAGGTCCTGGTAGATAGGTTGTGAGTCCACCTAGTAGGCTATCAGTTCAGCGGAAGGGGTTAGTGCACTCTACTTTCTCCGGAGTTGCCTATCTGGTCAGTATGATTTGGACATGTATTGATTGGTATGGCGGGGCCATATCTTGATCTTTTTGACATTTATGTACTCGTAGAGGCTTGTAGACATATGGCATTTATATGGATACTTTTATGTCCTTGTCGGCCTATGTTTTGAGTATACAAATGATCATATAGGCCTTATAGACCCGTATGTCACATGTATAAGTTTCTATATCATGTTGGATCATCCTATGTCTAGTATTCCCTTTTGTTTTATTCTGGTTATCTTATGACGCACCTTCTGTCCCATTTACCCTTGTTTGTATGATAAGAAAGATATGTTACATTGGTATTCGGTTGAATAAGGCATCAGGTGCCCGTCGCGGCCCTACGGTTTGGGTCGTGACATTCTCCTTGCCCGGATGATAAAGGATGGTAATATCATAATCTTTTAGTAACTCAATCCACCTACGCCACCTCAAATTGAGACCCCTCTGCTTGAACAAATGTTGTAAGCTGCGATGATCGGTGTACACCTTACAGGACACCCCATAAAGATAATGCCTCCAGATCTTGAGAGCATGAACTATCATGGCTAACTCCAAATCATGTACATGGTAATTCTTCTCGCGGAGCTTCACCTGGCGTGAAGAATATGCAATAACTCTCCCCTCGTGCATCAATAGCAACCTAGGCCAACACGTGAAGCGTCACAATACACAGTATACATCCCTGAACCGGAAGGCAACACTAACACCGATGCTTAAGTCAAGGCAGTATTGAGCTTCTAAAAGCTTGCCTCGTATTCATCGGACCATCGGAACTGAGCTCCCTTCTGCGTCAATCTAGTCAAAGGTGCTGCAATAGATGAGAAGCCCTCCACAAACCGATGATAATAACCTACTAACCCCAAGAAGCTCCTGATCTCGGTCGCTGTGGTAGGACGAGGCCAACTATGAACTGCCTCGATCTTCTTGGGATCTACATTAATATCCTCGCCTGATACAACATGTCCCAAGAATGCCACAAAATCTAACCAGAACTCATACTTTTAGAACTTAGCATATAACTTCTGTTCCCGCAAGGTCTGAAGCACCACTCTCAAATGCTGCTCGTGCTCCTCCATGCTATGCGAGTAGATGAATATGTCATCAATGAAGACAATGACAAATGAGTCAATATGGTCTGAACCCCTGGTTCATCAAATCCATAAACACCGCTGGGGTTTTAGTCAAGCTGAAGGACATCACTAGGAAATCATAGTGGCCATATCTAGTCTGAAAGGTTGTCTTCGGAACATCAGAATCACGAATTTTCAACTGATGGTACCCCGATCTCAAGTCGATCTTAGAGAACACACTGACACCCGCAACTGTCGAACAAATCATCAATACACAGCAACATGCACTTGTTCTTAATGGTAAATTTGTTCAACTGGCGATAATCAATGCACATCCGCATAATACCATCTTTCTTCTTCACGAACAACACTGGTGCACCCTACAACGACACATTCGGTCTGATGAATCCCTTTTCTAGCAACTCCTCAACCGGTTCTTTCAACTCTTTCGGAGCCATGTGGTACAATGGAATAGCGATAGGTTAGGTACCTGGAGCCAAATCAATACAGAAATCGATATCACGATCTGTTGTCATGTCTGGAAGATCAGAAGGAAACATATCGGAGAACTCTCGGATCACGAGCACTAAATCAATCGCCGGAGTCTCTATAGTATTATCCCGAACATAAGCTAGATAAGCCAAATAACCCTTATCGACCATGTGTCGAGCCTTCAGAAAAGAGATAACCCGACTAGATGCACAGACAGACGAACCCTTCCACTCCAATCTAGGTAACTCTGGCATCACCAAGGTAACAATATTGGCATGGAAATAAAGTATGTCATGATATGGAGACAACCAGTCCATGCCCAGGATGACCTCAAAGTCGGTCATATCGAGAAACAAAAGATCCGCTCTAGTCTCATAACCACATAAAGTCACGATATAGGACTGGTAGATCCGATCTACAACAACAGAATCGCCCACTAGTATGGACACATAAAAATGAGTACCCAAGGACTCACGAGGAACACCCAGCAAATGAGCAAACAAAGAAGAAACATAGGAATACATAGAACATGGATCAAATAGTATCGAAGCATCCCTACTGCAGACAGAAATAATACATATGATCATGACATTAAAGGCTACTACATCTGGTCTGGCCCGAAAAGCATAGAACCTGGCTAGAGCACCACCGGACTGGCCTCCACCTCTAGGACGGCCCCTACCCACCTGTCCTCTGCCTCTGGGTTGCCGGACGACTGGTGTGGCAGCTGGTGCTGACATCATAGGCTGCTGACCCTGCTGTACTACCTTTCCCCGAAGCCTAGGGTAGAACCTCCTCACATTACCAAGATCCCCACACTCGAAACAACCTCTCGGTACGGTGGACTGCTGACCTGAAGTCTGGCCCTGATGGCCTGAAGGCCCACTGGAGGAACCCTGAATAGCTGTGGGAAGGTTGGAGCTCTCTGGTATGGCACTGAAATAGGGCCTCACTGGAGCACACCGAGGAGGCGGCGATGCTGGATATGTGGGTCTACTAGACTGACCCCTCACAAACTGACCTCTGCCCCCAGACGGAGCACTACTGAACCCTCCAGAATATCGAAATCGCTTGTCCCTCGTTGTCTGCTCTCGGCCCCGCTGACGAACACCCTCGATCCTCTGAGCTATCTCTACAACCAACTAGTAAGAAGTCCCCATCTCAACCTCTCGAGCCATAGTGGCCGGGATACAGGAGTGCAAACCCGCAACAAACCTGCGCACTCGCTCTGCATCGGTAGGAAGTATCAAAAGTGCATGGCGAGACAACTCAGAAAACCTCGTCTCATAGTCGGTCACCGACATCTGACCCTGCTATAGCTGCTCGAACTAAAATTACATCTCTTCCCTCTGAGAGGGTAGAATATATCTATCCAGAAAGAGGCGTGTGTACTGGTCCCAAGTCAAGGGAGGAGAACATGCTGGCCTGCTAAGAAGATAGGACTGTCACCATCTACGGGCCCTGCCCTCCAGCTGAAAGGTGGTAAAGTCCACCCCATGGGATTCTAGTATCCTCATATTGTGCAGTCTATCCCTGCAACGATCAATAAAGTCCTGGGGTTCCTTATGTCGCTCACCTCCAAAGTCAGGAGGATGTAGCCTGGTCCATCTATCCAATAGCTTCTGTGGCTCGCCGACCGGAGCTGGTCTGGGCTCAGGTATAGCTGATGCAACAGACTGAGCTCCGCCCACGGGTAGTGTGCCCGGGGTCTGATATACGGTAACTACATGCTCTGGAGCCTGAGCGGTAGGGGTATGTGCTCCCCCTCCCGCCTGCGATGTGGCTGGGTCTGCTGGAAATAAACCAGTCTGAGTCATAAAATTCATGAACCGCAGCATGCGGCCCATGACCTCCTGAAATCCCAGTGCGGACATGAAGTCCACTAGGGCCGACTCTACTGCAGGCACCTCACCCTGCTCCTCAATAATAGGATCCTTCGCTGGATCCACTGGTGTCATAACTAAAGCAACTCTAGGATGCCCTTGTCGTCTACCACGAGCCGGAGCCCTCCCTCGGCCTATGCCTCGGCCTCTAGCAACATGGGGAGCAGCTCCTCCATGGTTGGGTACATCTGCCGCGCGCATTCTCACCATTTGTGAGAGAATAAGAGAAAGATACTTATCACAACATCAATTGCACGATAGGAGATGAAGAAAGAGTAGCTTCCTAACACCCTATAGGCTCTCGAAGATAAGTACGGATGTCTCTACACCGATCCGCAAGACTCTATTAGGCCTGCTCATAACTTGTGAGGCCTACGTGAACCTAGTGCTCTGATACCATGTTGTCATGATCCAATTTCCCTTATAGGCCGTGATGGCGCCCAACATCGCCGCTGGGCAATTCAACGGTGAATAAGCCGTGTATTTATTCTTTTTAATAATTTCAAAGTAGTTGATTTTTATTTATTAAATAAGAGAGAAATGAAAAATTTAATAAAGTAAAGCGAAAACTAATGAAAGAGCAAATGCAGTGAAATAAATGCTAAATAAGCCATAAAGTCTACTAGTATGTTTTCAAGACCTGGTGTCACAAGTGTATGCGCAACTAGCAGAAAATACAAAACACTAAGTACTGTCTGAAATAGAGTAGACAGAAAGTAAATGCAAAAGAGAGATTGCGGGTGCTGCAGAACAGCCTCAAAGAGCAGCTCACCACTAAGCCTCGGGGTAACGTGGGTGCGCTCCTGGATGANTGGGACTGCTTCTGCGAACCCATCCGCTCCTGCGACTACTGCTCTGACCGCAGGTGCGCCAAAACTTCCGCACCTGCGGGCATTGCCCAGCTCGTCCAAAACCGCTTCTGCGGCTCCGCACCTGCGGCCAAAACCTCGCAGGTGCGGTTACACCAGACACCAGCTGCCTTAGCATTTTCCTTAGTCCAAAAATCGATCTATTAAGCATCTGAAACTCACCCGAGGCCCCCGGGACCCCGGGACCCCATCCAATCATACCAACCAGTCCAATAACATAACACGGACCTGCTCGAGGCTTCAAATCACATCAAACAACATCGAAATCATGAATCGCACCCCAATTCAAGCTTAATGAACTTTAGAACTTCAAAGTTCTATAGTCGATGCCGAAACCTATCAAATCACGTCCGATTGACCTCAAATTTTGCACACAAGTCACAGTCGACATTACGGACCTACTCCAACTTCTGGAATCGGAATCTGACCCCGATATCAAAAAGTCCACCCCCGGTCAAACTTCTTAAAATTATTCAAATTTCCAACTTTCGCCCAAATGACCCCAAAATGACTTACAGACCTCCAAATCCACTTCCGGACACGCTTCAAAGACCGGAATCATCATACAGAGCTATTCTCAGACTCAGAATCCCAAACAAACATCGATATCATTGAAATGCACTTTAACTCAAATTTATGAAATTCTTCCAAAATGCCAACTTCTATAATAGGCGCCGAAACGCACCCGGGTCATCCAAAACCCGCTCCGGACATACGCTCAAGTCCAAAATTATCATACAAACCTGTTGGAACCTTCAAATCCTGATTCCGATGTTGTTTACTCAAAAATCAACCCTGAGCTAACTCCTCCAACTTAAAGCTGCTAAAATTAGAATTTTCTCTCCAAATCAACTCCGAACTTCCCGAATTTCAATTCCGACCACACGTACAAGTCATAATACCCCAAGTGAAGCTACGCAAGGCCTCAAACCTCCGAATGATGTGCTTGAGCTCAAAATGACCGGTCGGGTCATTACAACACCCTCGTCCTCTACCACGAACTGGAGCCCTCCCTCGACCTCTAGCAACAGGGGGAGCAGCTCATCCATGGTCTGGTACATCCGCTACGCGCGTTCTCACCATCTGTGAGAGAATGAATGAAAATTACTTAGTACTACATCAACTACACGATAGGAGATGAAGAAAGACTAGTTTCCTAACACCTTATAGCCTCTCGAAGATAAGTACGAACGTCTCCGCACCAATCTGCAAGACTCTATTAGGCCCGCTCATAACTTGTGAGACCTACGTGAACCTAATGCTCTGATACCATGTTGTCACGAACCAATTTCTCCTATAGGCCATGATGGTGTCTAACGTCGCCACTAGGCAAGCCTACGATGCATTTACTACATGATTTCTTCTTTTAAACAATTTCCAAGTATTTAAATCCCATATCTTTTAGAAATTTGAGAAATAGAGAGTCAAATAATTAAAATGAAAGCATATGAATGCAAGAATAAATATGTAAATACCCCCAAAACCATAAAGGCTCTAGGCGCTGCAGAACAACTCAAGATGCAGCTCACCACTAGGCCTCCGGGTAACGGAGGTGTGCGTTGGTATGTCCACCAGATGCACCTGCCTCAGATCCTGCACGATTAGTGCAGAAGTGTAGCATGAGTACATAAACAACATGTACCCAGTAAGTATCAAATCTAACCTTGAAGAAGTAGTGACGAGGGGTCGACATCGACACTTACTATGGGCTAACAATACAATACAGGAATTTTAAATAGGCATGAGATATGTGAATAATAATAATAACACATTAGCAAGCAATGAATGAATGATTCTTTAACTAATAGTAAATCCCAAAAGTCCTCAACTAACACATATTAATTCCAGATAAAATTCGGGCCAATAAATGAGTTATAACTCCTCAATTAATAAAAATAATATCAAGTGTATTCGGGCTCCAAGCATTTAACACGCACGATTTATGCCGAGATCGTACGACCCGATTCAGAATAATATGTACACTGCTGAGGGTCGAGCGGCACGAACCATAGATGCATCTATTATACTGCCGAGGCGTTTGAGCCGCTCCACAAGAAGAGAGAATACTCTATGAATATCCGATTATAAAGCTATTACAAGCCTAATACACAGGAAACACAATTTCTATTAACGGTCAAGTAACCCGCCAAAACTCGAAGTAAGTGAAATTCAGTCTTTACGAATCCTTTACTAAGTTTCAATATAATTTAGGCACTTAAATTAACAAGTAGAGTGCAAACAATACAAGTATTTCATGATTTGGATCCTAAAACTACCCGGACTTAAACATGATAAGTGGCTACGTACGGACTCTCGTCACCTCGTGCATGTGTATCCCCTCACAATTAAAAGGAAATAGTAATTTAAAATACCTATGGGATAAATTTTCTCTTACAAGGTTAGGCAGGAGACTTATCTCGTCTCAAAGATAACTTTCAAGCCCACAAATTCACTCTAAGGCCTCAACTTGGTGCCGAACAATCTGAAGCTAGCCAAATATTATATAAATTAATCAATATACACTCAAAAGTTAATAATTTAGCTATTATAGTAATTACCCAACCCAAATTAGAAGATTCCTAAAATTCACCCCCGGGCCCGGATTCTAGAAATTTTCAAAGATAATAGCTACCCATAACCTCACGAACTCAAATATATAATTTTTACCTAATTCCATAATCATTTTCATGGTTAAATCCCATTTTTATCCAAAGCTTAGGTTTTCAACTAAACCCATAATTTTCACAATTTTACATGTTAAAATCTACCAACAACCTATGTATTTAACTTACATTGGGTAGAAATTACTTACCTCCAATAGCTAGGTGAAAACCCCTCTTCAAAGAGCTCAAATATCGCCCAAGAGATGAAAGACATTAGCCAAAATAGCCTAAGTCCCGACTTAAATGCACTTCACTGCTTCCTAACGATTTTCGCACCTGCGGAAGCTGGGGTACACCTACGACGCCGCACATGCGGAAAATCCATCGCAGGTGTGGTCCTCGCCTAGCTTGGCCAAGTCCGCTTATGCAGAGAAGCATGTGCTCCTGCGGAGCTGGGCCGCATCTGTGCACACGCGCCTGCGGAAGATCGTCGCTCCTGCGAACCTAGGCCTCATTGGCCTAGCCCACACCTGCGACCATCTCCTTCGCACCTGCGAGCTCGCCGGTGCGGGAATCCCTCCGCTTCTGCGACCACTGGGCAGCATGCTCTAGGCTACTTCTGCGGTCGGGGTCGCTTCTGCGAGGTCGCACTTGCGGCCAATACCTCGCAGGTGCGAACGCACCAGAACTAGGGCACAATAGCTCCCACAAGTCAAATTTCGAGTCCGATTCCAGTCCGTTTCGCATCCGGGCCCCCGGGACCCCATTCAATCACACTCCCACATCCAAAAACATAAGACGGACCCGCTCGCGTGCTCGAAATACTAAAATAATATCTCAAAATACGAATCGTATGCCAAAATGCATGAATCGAATTATGAAACTCAAAACTTCTAGAAACACTTTCGCGCATCCGATTCCTATCAAATCAACTCGGAATGGCGCCAAATTTTGCGTGCAAATCTTAAATTATCATACGGAGCTATTACCAGGCAGAATCCCAGTCGGACCTTGATAACATCAAATCCTACTTCAAACCAAAATTTAAAGAACTTGAAAACCTTCGTTGCGCCAACTTTCAACATTAATCGCTGAAACGCTCCCGGGTAATACAAAACCCGATCCGAACATACGCCAAATTCCAAAATCTTCATACGAACCTATTGGGACCGTCAAATCCCGTTTCCAAGGTCGTTTACTCAAGACGTTGACTCAAGTCAAACTTAACCATTTTATGCTTCTATTAAGGAACTAAGTGTTTCGATTTCAACCCGAACTAACCATCCCCGCAAGTCATAAAATATTAAAAGAACATACGGGGAGTCTTAATTAGGGGAACGAGGATCTAGAAAGCAAAACGACCGATCATGTCGTTATATTTAATGACTATATTATCCAATGTAAAATCTATTTTTAAAGGATAAAAAAGGTAAACGACATTTCGTTAAGGGGTTTCGTGCTTTTAATATAGTATAGATATATATTAAATATTATTTTTCATATTTCTTTTCAGCCCAACCATTTAAAAAATCAATAACACCCATTTAAACCATGAATCAACCTGCTCCATGACCCGATATACTTTCTCTTATTTCTATTACAAAAAACATAAATATTAGTACTTTGTTGTACTGTATCATCTGGTTCTCAATATAGTTATACTTAATGTATACATTGATTTAAGCAAAGTATTGTGAGCACGTAATTTTTGCCCTACGAAAATACTCTTACAAAATCCACACAAAAATAGTTTTCTAGTTTAATTTTTATAGAATTTCTCGGAATTTCTCTTTATTTGTGGGTTGCTCTAATGGTAAGCGCCCTCCACTTCCAACCAAGAGATTGTGAGTTCGAGTCACCCCAAGAGCAAGGTAGGAGTTCTTGGAGGGAAGGATGCCAAGGGTCTATTGGAAACAACCTCTCTACCCCAGGGTAGGGGTAAGGTCTGCGTATCCACTACCCTCCCCAGACCCCACTAGTGGGATTATATTGGGTTGTTGTTGTTGTTGTTCTCTTTATTTGTTTGTTTGCATTCATTTGAATTTTGGTGCATATTTAATACCTTAAAATCATAAAGTCATAAAAAATGTTTAAATCTCTATTTCATAGCATTTAGGTTTTTAATTGTATTTTTAAGATTTAATTACATATTAATTGCATTTATAAAATACTAAAATACTAAAAAAGACATTAGCCAATCTACATGCATTTTTAGTTAAATAATTAGTTAAATGATAGTTAATAGGCTAATTTTGCAAATATAAGTGTAATTGTTTAATATTGAGTGAAATGGTTAGCTTTGGAAAATATAATAAAAATAAGAAAGGGAAAGAAAAGGGCTGTTAAGCTTAAAACTCGATTGGACCAGCTATTGGAGCCCAGTGTTCACAAATAAATACCCCAGCCCACAGAACACCCGGTCCAGCCTCCCCATTAATTTAAACGACGTCGTTTTGGCATGTTTAATCTGAGACCTTCAAGTAATATGATCTAACAGCTCCGAACCCCCCATCTAATCCCATAAAAGTGTCTGAATGAACCCCCCAAACCCTAGAGACCCGTCCCAAATCCTCATCTCTCTCACCCTCTCACCCTTAGCTGCTAACCACCCATCGAAAATCGCCTCCGCCGCCGTGGGGTTGGTTTGTTTCAACCCAAAATTTCTCCCATAGCCTTATTTCATCAACCTTTATAAGAATCTGCCCTCCAATTATTTCAATTGCTCCCCGAAACTCCCAAATTGATTAACAAATGTCAAAGACTTAATCTTTTTCATCCCTTACTCAATTACTCGCTGACCTGGACTCATTTTTGGATAAAACTTATACCAATCGAATTTCCTTGACAAGGCCTATCGATTTGTATGTGTTTCATCTCATTTCGCGTTAGCCGGGTTTTGGTCAACATATCTTTGACCAATCAGATCTTTCCAAACTTGCCTCTTCCTCGCCAGTTCCGTTCGTATTGAACATTGCTATATATAGCACTGGCTCGCATGGACATTTGCCGAAAGAGTGCTCATGTGTCAATCCTCCTTGCTC
>AWOL01S0095408.1:1859-14751 GCA_000715115.1 Nicotiana otophora | reverse complement strand
GTTGGTGAGAGAAGAGACCACTTTTCCATACTCCTCGATCTGGATTCCTAGGGCGCCCACGAAGGTGTGTTTTTTTGCATGACTAGCGGCAAGGGGAGTGATCTTGACTGCTGAAAATCTCCGAAAGAGGGGAATTACACTTGTTAGTTGGTGCTACATGTGCAAAAGCTCAGGGGAAGAAGTTGATCACCTTATGTTGCATTGTCCTGTGTCCTCTGCTTTGTGGAGGGCAATTCTGAATCTTTTTGGTGTTCAATGGGTGATGCCAAGCACTGTAAAGGAAATGTTACATAGCTGGGACGGTTTTCGTAGAAGAAGAAAGCAGAAGGTGTGGAAGTTCGCCCCGTTAGCTCTCATGTGGGTAGTATGGGGGGAGAGAAATAGGAGAGCTTTTGAGGAGATTGAGTCTCCTTTTTTACATCTTAAGAATAGTCTTTTATCTTTGATCGCTTTTTGGTGCACTCATTTAGCCCCTACTTGTATAGAAGATTGAGCGTTTTTTGTAGAGAATCATGTTCTGATGTAAATTCTCTACGTCTTTGGTATACTTCGTGTATACGGGAGTTCTCTCCCTTTTGATTAATACAATTTACCTTATCAAAAAATAGGTTATGATGGGTTCCTGTCTCTGTTACTTTTCCATTCTGAACAACAGCTATTATATCTGCACTAATGATAGTTGACATTCTGTGTACAATTAAGATGACCGTTCTTCCTTGCATGGCTGTGTCGAGTGCTTCTTGAACTTGTTTCTCTGATTCTGTATCAAGTGCACTGGTGGCCTCATCAAGCAGAAGAATTGGAGGGTTCTTTAATATTGCTCTTGCTACTGCAATTCTCTGTTTCTGTCCACCTGATAACTGGAGGCCCCTTTGTCCTACCTAGAATGCGAATATGTGACATGAAAGCTAAGTTATCATGTCTTAGTTTTTCATGAAAGTTGTGGTTAAGAAATCAAAGGTTATTCTGAATGTACTCAGAAATCCTGCTTCGCAGCAACTTTTCATTTGACGTATGCCAGAGTGAAGGATGTCGGTGACAGGTATATATGTATTATACGGTGATGTAGCAGCTTCTGCAGCCCCTCCGTTTATAGTGTGTTTTGTGCATATTTGTGACATTCTTTTTCCATGCTTTTCCAATTTGTTTGTCTTAGTAACAGTGATTTCTTTGGATATTCTTATGGTGTTAGTGGAGACTTAAATTAGTATTTTCAACACCCATGTCAATGTGATTTATCTGTCAGACTGGTGCAGGATGGAAAAGGGGTAAAGAAGAAGCTTTGATGACATCTGGTGTACTTCTCATTCAGGATACTACTGTTCATGCAGTCTCTACTTGAAGATTGTCTGAGTAATTTCAGATAGCGATTAGTTTTTGAAGTAATTAATTGTTGATATCCTAGTTGTTTTAGTATCTTTATAATTTCGTCAACTTTAAGTAGCTTCTTTTATGACAAATATCTGAGTTGTAGGATTATTAGGTCTTCATTTCCTATATTAGTAATTAACAACTCACTGTTGTTGTTTTGTTCGTCGTCATTATTGTTGTTATTTCATAATTGACCTCTAACTTCTGAGAATAACTTTAGGGGGTTTGCTTATATAGAAACATTCTATTGATTTTCCTTTACTCCTAAAGTGTAAGCTCTAACTTGTTTTTGATGAAGTAAGAGATATTATAAAAAGCATCAAGAATATGCAAAAGAGCACTGTCCAGGTGCTAATACAAAAGATGATATTGTATTGATTGACGAGACGCGACACAGTGTGAATGCGCAATTAGAGGTATGGAGGCAGACCCTGGAATATAAAGGTTTCAAGTTGAGCAGGACCAAGACAGAATACTTGGAGTGTAAGTTCAGTGGCGAGAATCTAGGAGGGGAAGGGGAGGTGAGGCTGGACTCGCAGGTCATCCCTAGGAGAGGGAGTTTTAAGTACCTTGGGTCTATTATTCAGGGGGATGGGGAGATTGATGAAGATGTCGCACATCGTATTGGGGCGGGATGGATGAAATAGAGACTCGCTTCCGGTATTTTGTGTGACAAGAAGGTGCCACAGAAAATTAAGGATAAGTTCTACAGAGTGGTGGTCAGACCTACGATGTTGTATGGGGCTGAGTGTTGGCCAGTCAAGATTGCTCATGTCCAGAAGATGAAGGTAGCAGGGATGAGAATGTTGAGATGGATGTGCGGGCACACCAGGTTAAATAAGATCAGAAATGAGGTTATTCGCGATAAGGTGGGTGTGGCCTCTATTGAGGACAAGATGCGGGAAGCGCGGCTTAGGTGGTTTGGTCATGTGAGGAGGAGGAGCACAGACGCCCCAGTGAGGAGGTGTGAGAGGTTGACATTGGAGGGCCTACGGAGAGGTAGAGATAGGCCAAAGAAGAGGTGGGGAGAGGTGATTAGGCAAGACATGGCGTAGCTTCAGCTGACCGAGGACATGATCCTTGATAGGGAGGTATGGAGGTCGAGGATTAGGGTAGTAGAGTAGGTAGTGTAGAGTGTTCATAACAGTAGTATTGGCACGCAGTCTCGCTTTCTGTTGATAGGAAGTTTTTATGACTAATCGTTATTTTCTTTCATTGTTGATCACCTTACTGTCTTATTGTTTTATTCTGTTTTTATACTTTTTGGTACTGTCTCTTCTTGCCTATATTTTCATTAATGTGGTACTTATACTATCCTGAGCCGAGGGTCTATTGGAAACAACCTCTATCCTCACAAGGTAGGGGTAAAGTCTGCGTACACACTATCCTCCTCAGACCCCACGGTGTGGGATAATACTGGGTATGTTGTTGTTGTTGTACAGATGGTCCTATGTTGTTAGGGAGCTAACAAAATCCAAAAATAATTCACAGTTCATTACTTGTTGGTTACTCCAATTGATGGAACTCTTTTTAATTAGTTATCGGTTGTTCCAACTAACTGAGGATTCTCTCTGGAAGTGACTTTGAGCTATGACGGTATAAAAAGTAATGCAAATATCATTAGCATGGGATAAAAGAGGCTAGGTGCTAGATTTCACCAAGTCTGGTATGAAATTTTGCTATATTAGTTTTGGGAAGTTATAATTTTTTGTTCCAATAGTGCAGGTTTAAGACCATTCCTAATTGGAAAGATTTTTGTTTTTGTTCAATTTCATTTTGAATCTTAGATGTTCTACAAAAAACAATTGGCCTTTTGGTGTTTCACAGTTTCTGAAATGCCTCAGCTTTAACTCCTTAGAAAATCTACTGGTTATGAACAAGCATGTAATTTTAAGCCAGTCTTCTTCTTTCTTCAACAATCTCTTTTCCAGTGACTTCGACCGTATTATCTCCATATCCAAAGAATGAAAATTGAATGATGTGTTTGAGGGGCACTGGTCTGACCTCTGTATGATATTGATGAGGGAGCTGTTGTATAAAAGAATGCGCATTTGCCAAGGATGCTGCTCTTTCAATCTCCTCGTCATCTGCATCCAATTTTCCTATCTTGATGTTGTCCTTAATGCTGCCCGCGAATAGTGATGGCTCCTGGGAAACTAGACCGATATTTCTCCTCAGAAACTTTAAGTCAAGATCCTTGATGTTATGGTTGTCAAGGAGAATATCACCTGAATGTTTTCGTACTGAGTTAGTGTTCTAACATTCATATATAAATCAGCTAAGTTGCTCGGACTCTTCATTTTCAGTGCCGCACCCGTGTCGACACGACGTGGGTGTGAATATGGGTGTGGGATCCGTGTCGGATCTGGTCAACCGATTTTGGATACTTTGACCAAAATCAATGGAGAAATTTGGGACAGATACAATGATTTTTGAAAACAAATCAAAAGTTAGGGTAATATGGAAGAAAATAGAATACCTTGTATATATAAATTTCTATGTCAGTCCTTTTCCTTTTATCTTCTTCTAAAATTCTACTCTTGTTCAATATTTTCTCCTTCTCGGAATACCTTGTAAGTTTTTCACATAATGTCTCATAAATTAGACATATTTTTATAACTCTATTTTTAAATAATTGAATTATTTTTAGCCGGATCCCCGCACCCGTATCCGTACCAGGATCCGTACCCCCGAATCTTTAAATTTTGATCATGAAGGATCTGACCTCTAGATCCGCACCTGTATCGGACACCCGCACCCGAGTCCGAGCAACTTAGTAAATCAGGCAACTTTATCTGACTATGGAGATTATGTACATTAAGAAGCTTCTAGACATTTACATGTGAATACTTTCTTTTATTTTGTCAGTGCCCTTGCAAGCAGGGGCAGAGCTAGAAGCCCCCCTATGGGTTCAACTGAACCCAACAGCTTTTGCTCAAACAATATATTTATGTTAAAATATGTACAAATATTAAATTTAGAACCCAATTATTAGCACTTTAAGTCGTCGTTCTAAAATCCAGAACCTATAAAGTTGAAATAGTGGCTCTTGCAAGTTTTGCATGTAAGAGTTGAGACTTCTAATTAATAGTGGAGGGAAGGCAAACCTCTCTTTGCATCATAAAATCTCATCAATAATGAGATGATGGTGCTTTTACCACAACCGCTACTTCCCACAACTGCGACTACTTTTCCTGCTGGAATGGACAAAGAAAACCCTTAAGAACCATCTTTTCAGGCCGCGATGGATAAGCGAAGTGTATATCCTCTACACTGATGTTTCCATTAATCATATCCAGCGTCTTCCCTATCAAGTCAGCACTGATTGTTGGTTTTCTTTCGATCATCTGGAAAATCTCCTTTCCTGCAGCTTTTGCTTGATTGAATATTTGCATATCTGGTGCAGCATATGTAAGTGCTCTGAAATTAAAAGAAAGATAATAAAACCATCTTTTTCTGACAGTACTTTGATTTCTTCTTCCTCTTTCTTCATAGCATGACAGACTCTATTGTAAAATATGATGTTTTGGGTCTTACATTGCACCAAACAGAATGCTCATAACTGCAGCTATGACATCTCCGCCACTTGATTTTCGAGCTGATACAACAACAGCTCCCATGCACACAATAAGAGCCCATGAACTGAAAGTTACAGTCTGGAAAATGCCCGTTCCAACAACACCCTTTATAAATGCTTCTTTCTTGCTTAGATTCATCTGTTTTCCAATGCAGTCTAAGAACGACTTGATTGATGAAGTCTCTCCAACAAAAGCAAAAACGGTTTTGATTTGAGAGATTGTCTGTCATGGAGCAGCAGAGGTGCAATATGAATAATCGTTCAGTAGTGTAAGTAAGATCTGCCTGTACTTTGATAACAGGTTATCACCAAAGAAATGGATAAGCGTGTTACCTCTTCTACCATTGATGTGGCTTGTGACAGGTATGACATTTTCATGGCTGAAATTGCACTCATTTCTTTTGTATAACTGGCGCCAATTAGTAAGATTAGTGGGACGACAAGGATAGGAGTGACACTTCCCAGCTGGATATGAATGCAATCAGGACTCCGCAAAAGAAAGTTGAAATGCTTGACATAAAATGTCCCAACTGTCAGGAAAGGAAACATGTTTAGATGTAACTGAATCGTTGCCATTTGAGTGTTATATTGGATTGTATTCAAGATTTAGGAGACATCAGATGTCTGATTTGGTGATGAGATTTTTGTGACCAGGTCTTTCCAACTGCTAGTAGATTGTTTTAGAGCTCATTTAACTTCATACATCTATTTGCATGTTTTAATGGTTTATGCAGAAATCGAGTTGCTAATTCAATCAGTCAACTATTTGCTAGCTAGTTCTCATTCAAGTTTAGCTGTGTCTTTGATACTTATGCTTGCAGAGATGCAAATATGGGCACCTTAAGGTTAAAAGATGAGACTGGACCATAAATAGCTGCGCGAGCATTGTACCTTCTCTCCAATTGCATCCTGTATGAGTGACATGTGGCTGCTTATTCCAGTGATTATTTTCCCACTATTTAGATCCGTATAAAATGCCCCAATCTCCTGTTTGAGAACAGCACTCAGAAATTCCAGTCTTATACGCGCTACTTGTCTTTGACTAGCATACATCCAGCATCCTATCTCTGCATCATATACATGTGAACTTAAGTTCTTAACTTTAGCATACATCAGTTTCTACACTCCAAATGCCGTAAAATATTCTTTGTTTCGTGTGGTTTCTATAGAAATTATTTACCTTTTCCTAGCTCTTTTATGTTTTGTTTGATTAATAGCCTGCTGTTATCAGCATCTGTGTTTGTACATGTGTGTGTGTGTGTGTGTGTGAGAGAGAGAGAGAGAGAGAGAGAGACATTGGCAAAGAGCTGTTTATAGCCTTGGTAGTTAAAATGTTGGTAACTGTAAGAAAATTACCTAGTATTCCAGCAGGGAAGGTGGCAAATGCCATATACCAGACTAATGGAATGACCTGCAATAATAAAACATAGAAAAATAGTTAAGAACCTTTCTGAAGCTAACAGTTTAATTTATGATTTTCGAGATGAACCCTTAACTTTTTAGCTTTGACCTGAATTTATTTGTGTAAAATCACTGAAATTGTTGAAAATATTGAACTGTGAACCCATAACTCAAACAAAGGTGATGGGTGCAGTGGTTGAAACCCGATATCAGAACCCATAAAATTAAAATCCTGGATTTTGTCTCCGATCGGCATACCTTTTTGAGGGCTTTGACCATGGCGGCAGTGTCATTGATGTTGTTTCCAAATGCGTCAAGGGCTTTGCCGAGCAGCATATAGATGACAGGTTGGGCAAGGCCATGCACTATGGATCCCAACGTGCCGAAAGCCATTAGTGTCCAGTCCACTGCATCTGCTCTGCTTAGTAATTTGTGAAATGGCAGAGTATAGTCTTTACTCTCATCTCTTTTCTCATATTCATCCTTCTTTGCTTGTTTAGTTTGAGGTGCCATCTTTTCTGCCATTGCCATGCAGATGTATTAACTACTTGATATTTATATGCATGTGTTAGTAAGCTGTACAAACATCTCGTTAGTCACGTCCAAAAGGAATAGTAAGATATTGACACAAAAAATCAAATGAGAGATTTCTAGAGAACAAGGTAACTGAACTAGTAGTACATAATTGAGAATAAACTTGGATCTGACGTGACCGTCTACAGAGTGCAGGCATCTAATAAGAAACAAACGAGAAATATAAAGTTACTGATTGCGTCATTTTCCTTAGTCGATTATGATAATACACTCTTTTACATTGCTGAGAAATGCCAAGAATCTAGTGCCTACGTCGTAACTTAAGAGCTACATTCCTCGTATTCTATGTTAACTTCTAGGATGAACTATTATCAGACTTGAAATCAGTTTTTTCGCTTTCTGTCGATTAGCAGAATTCTTAAATGGGCTTTCTTGTTTAGTAAACACTGCGATGTTCTTGATTGCGGGGAGAAAAACAACAACAACAAAAAAAAAAAAAAAAAAAAAAAAAAAAATACACAAAAGAAATTTGCGGACAAGAAAATATGTAATTACGAGACTAATACTAATACTATCGGCAGGAAAAGGATCAGATACGCACAACTATCTACTAACCTTTTTCGATCTCCATACCCTCCTAGGTCACGTCGTCAATAAGCTGAAGTTGTGTTATGTCTTGGCTAATCACCTCTCTCCAATACTTTTTAGGCCTACCTCTTAGAAGACAAAGACAGAATATCCGCATAATTGCAATTTGCATCAACCGAACACTGAAGTATCTTGGACTCGGCTATGATTATACTTCTGTAGCTTATTAGGCAATAAAAGTCTTTTAAATGTACAAAAGAAAATGGAAACTTCACGCATATACAGGATAATTTGACAGATTAGTACGAATAATCTTTATTCCCTTGATAGTGAATTACCCAATTAAGGTAACAGTTATCATTTGCTTGATAGTCAATGTCGAAAGCGTTGGGATTTTTATTGAGCATGCAAGGAGCCGGCAAGCATGAATTCTTCCCAAGGGATCACTTGAACCTATTATTTTTATCAGTCCCTTTGTGTTCTGAGTTTTCTTTGCTTCATGAAAATAGTTAAACGTGAACATGGATCAGGACCAGAGACGGATCAAGAAATTTAAGTTTATGATTTTCTACAGTAATCTCGAGTTATATATATAATAATATTTAGATTCAAAGTCAAATATTTATAGATATTTACTGCATTTCTTAATACAAATTCAATATTTGAGCAAAAACTATTGGATTCACGGAACTCATAAGCTTAATGCTAGATCCGCCCCTCAGCAGGACCAGGATGAATCGAGAATAGAACAAGCTTATATAGAGACTGACTTCTTCCACTATAACTTTTTATAGAGCCCGTACTACTCCTCTCTTATTTCTTTTCCTTATTTTACTCTAGAAATCCACTAGCTCATTACATTTTCCATGGAAATGGAGAACTTCTTATTATGGAGTGTTGAGTTCGAATTAACTAAATCGATGAGTTTTAATAGCGAGATATGGCGTTGCTCCAGCTGACTGAGAACATGACCATAGATAGGAACGTGTGGAGGTTGAGAATAAAGGTAAAGGGTTAGGTAGCCTGAGTGTTGTCCTTATTTGTCACATTAGGTTTGATACATCTCTTAGTGTCTTTCGAGTTCTTCTATTTGCATTATTTAGTGTTAATTTTGTATTTTTTCTTTGGTTGTCAGATTGGCTAATTTGCTTGTTATTGTCCCTTTCCTTTTTCCTCCATGGGCCGAAGGTCTACCGGAAACAGTCTCTCTGCCTTTTAAAGGCAGGGGTAAGGTTTGCATACACTCTACCTTCCCCAGACCCCACTTGTGGGACTACTCTACGTTTGTTGTTGTTGTTGTTGTTGTAATGAGTTTTAATTAGATTCCAGATGATTAACCTTAATTTGTTCTTTGGAAATATAACAAATACTCTCTTTTTTTTCTTTTTTTTTTTGCTTAATGGCTAATATATAAATAAAATCCCAAAAATGGGTCCAATGCTTACAAGATGTCCAAACCAAAATAAAAGTTGCATGAAGCTACTAGCTATTAAAAAAGATAGAAAAGCTAAAATCTAATGAACTAACTATTACAACATGATAAGTTGAATGCTTCCTTCTCCTATTAGTGTATATGAATCCAATTGTAATTGGAAAATACCAAGCAGCACCTATCAAGCTCTCACCAGGCGCCAGGGTATATTATTCATAGGCTAAAATGAATTCCAAACATCTCTACCGCAGAGTTGAAGTCCGCATCGTCCTCCAAGTGTCGCTACTATATGATCTCCATATGTAGTGGACTAATTTTGTTCAAGTATTAATCATGTGCTCACTCATCAAGATTAATGTGTAGAAGAGGAGCCTGGCTTTAGGCAGGCTTTGCAAGGCAAAAGCCAGGCTTGAGCTGGCTTTAGGCAGGCTTTACAAGGCAAAGGCCAAGCATGCGCTGGCTTTAGGCAGGCTTTGTAGGCCAAAGGCCAGGCGTGAGCTGGCTTTAGGCAGGCTTTACAAGGCAAAAGCCAAGCATGAGCTGGCTTTAGTCAGTATTTACAAGGCAAAAGCTAGGCATGAGCTGGCTTTACAAGGCAAAAGCCAGGAATGATCTGGCTTTAAAAAGACTTTGCAAGGCAAAGGCCAGCCTGTGCCTTTTTGTGATCTTGTAAGCTCAGATCCTTCCCTACTAGAACCTTTAATGTAGACATCATTCAAAACATTGCTAAACCATCCTCAGATTGAGCTTGAAAGCATGCTAATACCACTGAGAAATGATTCAACAATCTCCAAAAATACCATATGATGGGTTCGGCATTTTCCTTAGCATTTGAACACATCAGTTTGTGCAGAGTCCAATCTTGTGAAGCCATCAGTCTGGGGTTCCTCTTTGCTATCCTAATCCTAAGGTTAGATGATTGAAATTTGTCAAGATTAATCAACCTCCTCCCTGCACTAGGCAGTTCAGAGAATGAATGAAACTCAGATGTACCTGCAAAAGAGAACACAATGTTNATTTGTCTAGATTGATCAACCTCCTCCCTGCACTAGGCAGTTCAGAGAATGAATGAAACTCAGATGTACCTGCAAAAGAGAACACAATGTTAGCTATAAAATCCGCCACTGAGTTGCCTTCTCTGAACACATGTTGAAAGATCACATTGAAGTTGTCCTTCATCTCTATAATTTTCTTCACATCATGTGCAATTACCCAAGGAGGATCCCATTCCCCTTCTATCGCCTTCTTCATCACCAATGAATCAGTCTCCAGTATGAGAGGATGAAAATCATGCTCCACACAATATTCCAACCGTTGAAGAATAGCCTTAGCTTCAGCCACCACATTAGTTGTAACTCCCAGGTCTACTTCCCTAGCATACACTACATCACCTTCATCATCCCTCACACAAAAGCCTAGGGAGCTAGGTCCAGGATTGCCCTCTGAAGCTCCATCAGTATTACATTTATACCAACTATGACAAGGAAGCTGCCATGTTACTCTTGTAGTGATCAATATAGGTTTATATCCTTCAAAGTATTGAATCATGTCTGGCCGTAACAATGGAATATTAGGGATCCAAGCATACTTCACCCTTGCCAGTTGATGCAATGTCCTATTTATCTTATGAATCACCCTATTTGTGGACATTGAACCACCATGTTTACCTGCATTTCTTCTCTTCCACAGCTCCCAAGTGATGATAGCTGGTACTACTTGAAATAGTGACTTTAATTTCGGACAACACTGAGCATACCACCAATGCCTTATAATCTGCTTCAATTGAATCAATTGCACAGAAATTCTAGCAGCCCCCATGAACAAGTTCCATACCTTAGAGGCAGTAGGACTTGTGAAAAATATATGCTCAATGGATTCCTCTTGGGGCTGCTGACAACACCAACACCTAGAGATCACCATTTGCCCCTGCCTCCTCCACATGTCATCGGTGGCTATTTTCTGCCTCTACAATCTCCACAAGAAGAAGGATATCTTGAATGGCAAACCTTTAATCCACATTAACTTAAATTCCTGATTAAGATCTACCCTATGCCTTAATATTTGCCAAGCACTGCTAACACTGAACTTGCCTGAAGGAGTTGGCATCCAGTATGGCTTATCCCAATATCCCTCACTGCCTTCATAGTGCACATTTAGCCTTATATGTTCTGCAATTTCCTCATTGAAAGTTTGATCTAGCAGCTGATCATCCCATGTTTCCCCTTGCCGCAGTTCTGCCACCTCCTGAAGACCTTTATTGATTGGAAAGTCTTCAGGTAATACATGATAAAGTGCACCCAATCCAGTCCAATTTTTATGCCAAATATTAGTTGTTCCACTCTTCAATTCCCATACGATCTCATGTTCTACTTCTTCCCTAGCATTCAGCATTTGTCTCCAAACATGAGACCCTCCCCTAAAATGCACCACAGTTGGTGGCTCCTTCTTGCAATACTTATTCCACATGAAACTAGACCACAAAGATTTTGTGGTCCTAAACCTCCACCATAGTTTAGCAAATAGTTCCCTTGAGACATCATTTAAGGACCTAAAACCCAACCCCCCTTCCTCTTTAGGAAGGCAAAGATTTTGCCATGAAGCCCAGTGTCTGCTTCTCCCTCCTTCCTTTGTGCTCCAAAAGAACCTAGCAAAAGTCTTATGTAGATGCCCAGGATGCTGTTTGGTGGATCAAGGACTGATAACATGTGAACTGGCATACTTTGCAACACACTAGAGATGAGTGTTGCCTTTCCTCCAAATGACAGCAGTTTTCCTTTCCATGAATGCAATTTAGCTTTCACCTTCTTGAAAAGATCCTCATAATAGTCCTTCCTCCTTCTAGTGTAAAAACTAGGACACCCTAGATATGTGAAGGGGAATTTACCTCTTGCAAATCCTGTAATAGCTCAAACTGCCTGAAACAATCCATTAGCAACCTTTGAATACATGTAGTATGAACTCTTACATTTGTTGATCATCTGACCTGATATCTTCTCATAGTTCCCCAACACTTCCATAATCTTGCTCAAAGAGGGAGAATGAGCAGATGCAAAGATTATCGTATCATCAGCATATTCCAAGTGGTTTAAAGAATCAGACCACTTAGGCATTCCAAATCCCACAAATGACTTGTCTTCAAAAAGCTTATTCAAAGACCTGGAAAGTACCTCAGCTGACAGAATGAACAATGCTGGAGACAGGGGATCCCCTTGTTTCACACCCCTTGTCGACTTAAAGAACCCTAAGGACTGCCCATTCACCAATACTGAATACCAGTTATTTGACATCAAGCTCCATACCATGTTGATGAAGTGTTCAGAAAATCCATCTTCTTTAGCACATGCAATAAGTACTTCCATGAGACCATATCATAGGCCTTATCCATATCAAGCTTGATCATCATATTAGCCGGCTTTCCCCTTAACCTTATGTCAGTGACAATTTCTTGAGTCAATAAGATGTTCTCAAATATACTCCTACCCTTTACAAATCCGGATTGATTATGAGCTATTAAAGATGGCAAAAAAATCTCCAATCTGTCATGTAACACCCTAGACAAAACCTTGTCAATGAAGTTGCTCAAACTAATAGGTCTTAAGTCAGAGAAGGTCTCAACTCTAGGTTTCTTGGGCAACAACACTAGATTGGTGTGAGTGATGGATTTAGGCAATACAACTCCTCCATAGAAATGTAGCACCATGTTGTGTATATCAGCACCAATAACATCCCAGCATATTTGATAAAACAAGACAGCGAATCCATCAGGGCCACTAGCACTCTCCCCACTAAGCTCAAAAATTGCTGCCCTTACTTCTTCAATTGTTGGCAATCTGCTAAGTTCCAAATTCTGATCCATAGTGACCATTGAAGGTACATTATTGAGCAAGGGAAATTCAGAAGCATCACCTTCATTTGTGAACTATTTTTGATAGAAGTCCACTGTAGCTGTAGCCAATTGCTCCTGGTCTTCAATCCATACCCCACTGCCA
>AWOL01S0095403.1:0-12306 GCA_000715115.1 Nicotiana otophora | reverse complement strand
TATTGAAAGAGTTTAGTCACTATCAGCAGGTAAGTATATCTCCAGATCATCTTTGACTCCCTGAATAAGCTGCGATTGCTCTTGTTGATACAGTTTCATTTTTTAGGCAGTTTCTTATTCTATCCGTCTTACCCGATGATTAGGATTTGCTTTCCCTATTTGAAAAAAGGAGATCTGTGTCACTCTCACTATGCTTCACACATGAAATTATACTGCTTTCAAGGGCTCGAATAGATTGATTTGAGAACTTGTTTTAAAGGCTTGATTGCCCCGTGGGAGAACTTTAAGAATCTCTTTCGCTCTCGGATCTAATTCTATTNCGATCGATCAAATTCTTCATATCCGAAGCGCAGGAAGGATCTGACTAGAAAGTCGTCTTGCTGATGCGATAGTCCTCTGGGTATGGCCACATTCGTCTCGACAATAGGATAGGGAAAGAAAATCCATAGACGAGACCAACTGGGACCGAACCTTTCTATCTTCTTCTTTCTCTTTTTGTTCCCGCCTGCCGAGGACCTATGTTTCAATAACGATGAAGGGCTACTAGAAGGGAAAGGGCTTCAGGAGAGATGGTTAGATTGGATGGGCGTAGTTGATCGATCGAACTACGATGATTGGAATGAAGACAGACAGACTTCCGTGCGAAAGACAGAACGGCAAAACTTTATTATTATATTATTGCATTTTTCCTAAACTTCGTCAAGCCTATCCGCTCATTTGTTCCAAACCAGAGTTTCTAGTTTCAAGATCGCGCTTTTAGTACGCGTGTGGTGAGATGTTCCAAGCCCGGTATCTACTGATTTTGCCATTCCTATGATTCAAAGGATTCACCAGCTATAGGGCAGTTAGCGCAGACATCAAGTAAGGGCTCGTAGGCTACTCATGCCAAATATCCGATTTATTTCAGGGGGAAGAGAAGAGCTCTAGGTCAAGCCTCTTATTCTATTTATTCTATTGGGTCTACCCGTCGGGCAGGTAAGCGAGACAGAAGTCTCATTGTTCGTGGTGTTGCAATGAATTCATTGGATGATAATAGCGTATAAAGATTTTCTTTATACTTCCTCCTCTATCTAAGTGTCAAGTTTTAGCTCATAGGTGGTTCGTTTTGAAGTGACTTCATCTATATGTTTAACACATGCGTGTACTACTCGTTGTGTAGTAAAATTTCCTGTCAGTCACGATTGGATTTGAATCAATATAAAGCTTAGTAGATCGTGAGTCTTGGTTCTTAGCGAAATGCTACGCGCTATCTTACATACGATGATTTAGATCACCAAAAAGGAATTCCAGTAATGTCGTACGGTGGAAAGACAATGTCATTGAAGGGCATAATCTAATATAGGACTGCTCACCTGCGTAAAGACATTGAATTAGTTCTCAGTGAAAGAGGTCTCGAGTCAAGGAAGAAAAACCAAGCTCTGTCAGTCAGACCTCCTCAGAAGTACGTGATTTCGCCTTTCCAACCAATTGATGTAGGAAGAACCCTGGACCTATTCATTCCTTCTCAGACTCGCCTAGCGGTCTTTTTCATCTCGTAAAGCGGTATTTCTCTCTTTTATCATCTCTTCAAGGACATAGAGCTTCGGTTCCCCTTCTTCCTAATGGACTACGAGGACCCTAGGACTGAGGACTCTTAGAAAGAAGGATTACCGTACTGGCTTACCCTTATTAAGAACAGACTGGCTGACTTCCTGGCTTTTTTTATTCAAAGAAGGCAAAGAAGGAGAGGAAAGCACAGACGGGAAAGAAAGGGAAAGCTCCTACTCAAGTCATCGAGTGACATATAAAACAAGGAGACATCTTTATGCATGCGCAAAAGGCGATTAATCGAGATAGTGCAGAGGTGACAAAGCATGCATGAGGTTTCCTTCAATCTGGTGGTCCCAACAAAAAAAACATTAGAGCTCGCGGCCTCAGTTGGCAAAATAAGGGTTGTTGCCCAACTATCTTGCTTTTTCTTTTATTTTAAATATAAAAGAAGTGATGTCAGGGAGAGGCACCTGATTCTTCTTTGCTTCATATTAAGCATAATATGTACTATCTATCTAAAGGGAATCCATTTTTTATTTCTATGTTATATACTTTCTTTATTTACAATCTTAATCTATATCTTTGATTTAGATTACGTTCCTTTGGTTGTCTTACTGTTCTACTCATTAGATGTGGGGCTGGCAAAGTGGGGATTTTACCTTATTTTTCAGCAGGTCGCCTACTATGCACTCTCTATATCTTTGGATAAAGAACAATCCATCCCACCAAAGAGGGTAATTTATACATTAATATTCCTACTAAATATTCAATTATTTCTTGGTATATTAATGTATAAAGATTTCTATTTAAGAGAACCAGCTAAGCTAGCTGTCCTCTTGTCGGGGGCCAGCATTATTTTTTTATGCATGAAAAAAAGAAGTCATTTAGCTTTTCGACTCTCTTTCTTTATTTATTTCATCATGAGTCTAATGATTGGATTAGTCTCTTCGCCAGGTAAAGGGACTGCATTGGACTTGTTCGGGTTATCAATTTTTGTTTTAGGACATATAATCTTTATATGGGGATTGCTACTTTTTATATTGCCCCACGAAAGGCAAGCTATAGTTCCCTTTTTATTCTACACTCTCTTCTATCTTCTACCGTATTTCCCTCATCTCAAATGGATATCTAAGTGGATAGAAGGCTTTGATTTGCTTCTCTTCTTCCTTAGTTTATTTTCCTTCATAGAAGATTCAAGGGCATCTCATGGTAGAAGAGAAGAGGGTACTAACACAAAAGACCCCCGAACGAAAAAGAAAATATAACTTTTGGATTTTGATCCATGATGGCCTTTTTATTGATTTTGACGATTGGATCTCTCTATGAATGGAAAAGGGGTGCTTTGGATCGACTAGTGATAGATGGGAATAAATCGGGGGATATATGCCGGACAACAGCTCCACCACCCCCGATGGATAGTTTGATATGTTCGGGAGCAGGCTTGGCTTGAAGGCCCTTATGTTTTTGGCGAGAGAGGGACCGAAGTAAGACAGTGAAAGAGAGGGACTTCTTTCACGTACTGAAAGGAAGGCCTTTCTCATAGCGAGTAACCTGTATTTTGGTTGCTTTCGTGAGAAAGGGGATGGGGAGTGGTGAGGAGGGCCCCATCCCCCAGACTACTTTACAGAATGGAATAGATTCTGCGTACAGGAACTGGTTTAACAAAAGGGGTCGAGAACTACATAGATCTGAGACTTTCCTTCCTTGGTCTGGGAGGTAAGTTATGTAGGCGTACAACTCTTCCTAGGTTGTATTCGATCACGAATGACCAAAGAATCGATTAGTAGTATGCCTGTGCCAGAAGACCTTCTCGCAGATGATTTCTAGTCAGTGTGCCGCGAGTGGCTTCTCGATGAATAAGCTGCGATTGCTCTTGTTGATACAGTTTCATTTTTTTAGGCAGTTTCGTATTCTACCCGTCTTACCTGATGATTAGGATTTGCTTTCCCTATTTGAAAAAAGGAGATCTGTGTCACTCTCACTATGCTTCACACATGAAATTATACTGCTTTCAAGGGCTCGAATAGATTGATTTGAGAACTTGTTTCAAAGGCTGGGTTGCCCCGTGGGAGAACTTTAAGAATCTCTTTCGCTCTCGGATCTAATTCTCTGCTTAGTGACTCGATCTCTCTTTCTTTCGAAGCTCGTGCACTACTAATGGCCTCGGAGTTAAGCTTAACAAAACTCCATAAACCGCTACGCCCCTTAGCTGCCGGGAAGAAAGCAGTCGGCTTTCATTATTTTAGTGCTAATGTAATCACAAGCATTCATCTTATTCCAAAAGGCAAAAAGATCATGCTACCACAGAAAGCATAGTCACAGGGGAAGACTGATTCGGTATATTTATACCAATGATATCCGCGTCGATTCCCAGTCTTCAGCGAAGCGGGTCGCCTTTCCCCTTGTTCGGACTACGCTCTTGCACACTATTGCTAGTGGTCTATTCTTTGATTGATGTGCTGCTTTCAATACTGAAGGACTAGCAGTTGCAATGAATGACCTTCTCGATACCCTATTAGTGCTTTAGAAGCTTAATTCTCGACTTCTGGGGAAAGATTGATTCATATCATAGGAGACTGCTCTTATCTAAGAGTCTTAGTAAAGGGCTCGGGGGGGTTTACAGAAGGTATGCAGTCAGAGTTGGAGAAAGGAAGTGAAAGGAGGAACAAGGATCTTTCCCCCGCAAAGGAGGCGACTGTGCACTTTTTTGAAAGGAAGCTTTAGCATCAGAGAAAGCTAGTTCGGGGTCGGTGAACAAAAGAAGGCTAGATCTTCAGTAGAGAAAGAGATAGACTGAGATCTCAGCTAGAAGAATCTCACGATTAGAATGAGTTCTTGCTTCTTACCTTAGGGGTTCCCCTGGGGCAAGAGAATACAGCTCTTATCGAAGACTGCATTACCACGGTCCCAAGCCCTTTAATCAGAACTGTGAAAGGGAGTGAAAATCTCTGGTTTATAGCTGGTAAGGAGATCTTGGAACCCCATTGGAACTTACCCTCTGGGAGCCCTTCTTTCTGGAAACGTCGAATCGGGTATTTTATGCTTAACGCATTCTACCCCGTGCTTAACACATTCAAGCCGGGTGCCTGTGAAGGGAATCGCCTTAAAAACAAGGCGCGCAGCGTCGTGAGAAAGGGGAATCGTCACTTGCACCTGGGGTTGAGGTTGAAGCAGCAGGTACTCAAACTCTAGTTTCGTTTCAGAGGAAGAGATTGAAGCTTTTAAGGCAATGCTTGAAGTAGATTCTTTCGATAGAGATACCGAGATTTCTTGCTTACCTACCTTCTGCCCTTATGAATGCCGGATCGTGAGGATCTTACTTTATCGAAGCCAAACCTTCCGCTCAATAGACTCTCTCCCTACCTGAGTCAACTTGCTTATTAGCCGCCCTTCCTTGGACAGCAGCTTGCAACAGCCGATTAGGAGTACTTGCTTTCCCACATGGACAGATTAAGCACCATAGTACGCTCTTCTTTCTTGGATGATGTTGGGAACGGTTTCCGAGACTTGAGCGACTATTTCCTCTATCTATTTTGCTATTCCGCATAGCGGAGACTTTATAGTAGAAAGACTTCGTTCAGTGAGAACCCCAGTATGAAAGACTTGGCAAGATTGGCTTCGTAGTGCAGAAAGACCTTGGATGAACAAGTCGAAACTTCTCTTTTTGGCTATACCTCCTGTAAATCAAAACACAAGTTTAGGGCACCCTAACGGTGGGCAACATGGAGATTCAATCATCTTTCTCTCTTTCCCTCAAACCATTACTGAGGCGAGTGTTCGGGCAGGTGGAGTGATGGCTAAGTGAGTCAGTCAACGACAAAAAGGGAAGAACTTAAGGCTACCTTTCTCGGAGTTCCACAAAGAGTCTTGATAGCACCCTAGGAAGATTATGTATGGATCTATTGACCGAGACTACACAAATGAGAAGCAAAGCAGTTTCTCTCACAGAGAATTCCATTGAGAACCGGGAGGAAGAGCTTCTATTCTTTCTTCTATTTGAAAAGTCTCTTTGAAAGGAGATCCGCACTGGTGTGCAAAAAGAAGTAAAAGACTAAGAGGAGAGGGGTCAAGACAGACTGGCTCACATTAGCCACTCCCAATTGAGAATTGGATTGGATCGTGGGACTGCGACCTTACAATTGTATACCCATGTGCCTTCTTCCTTTTGTACGGGAAAAGAGTTAGGGATAGGAGTACTCAAGCACTAGAACCGAAAGGGCTAAGCCTACTTCCCTAGTGACTTTCCTTACTTATTCTTACTATGCTTGGACTGACTGCACTGACTGGAATGAGCGTAGGATCGCTAGACTACTAATAAGCTTTCATCTCTTATTCCGACATCGGATTCAAAGAGACCTAGGTTTTGGTATTCCTTTCCCTTACTCCGAAGAATGGCCCGAAGGCAGGGAGTTACTTTCTTAGTTAGGCGAGAAAGAGCGAAGCAAGGCATTTTGCTTTCACCAGGGAAATTGCCTGATCTTTCCACTCCTGAGACTTATCCCTCGTACTAAGAGCTACTTTCTTAGCCAAAGCAAGGGTTAGTTAGTTAGGCTAGCGGCTGGGCCTAAAGCAGAAAGCGTACTCTAGCTACTTTATACCTCCTCTCTCTAAGAGCAAGTTGAAAGTCGAATTCAAGAGCTAGACCAGCTACAGGCAGCACCGGTTTTGGTATTTTAGTTAGGGTCTCGTGTCACCAGCTAAGAGCAGCAATTATGAGATTTCTCTCAGAAGCTACTTTCCTACAGAGAAAATAGATATCCACCGTATAGTCAAGGTAAGATCTACGATCAGAACGAAAGATAGCGGCAAGGACAAAGCAGTCATCCAAAGGGGTTCCGTAGAGTGGTCTAACCCCGGAGCAATCCTTGGAGCTTTCTCCATGCCCGACAAAGAAAACTTGGTACGAATCGGGCTGATATAATCTATTGCTCGTCTAACTAATGTACTGATCCACGCAGGCTCCCCGGAGAATCCGTAGCTGCTAAGGAAGAGGGTCGAGCCATAACGGATTGATGTGGCGTAGCGGCAACTGGAATTGATCTGAATAAAGCTTCAAGCCTAGTTCTGGGGCTTCTCCTATACCACGCCTATATGGAAGGAAGATTAGGTGGGGAAGGAAAGGGGGAAGCGCCTCGTTCCTTCCTTGCGGAGGAGTTAAAATAGACTATGACGGCTCCATTGCTCTATATCTTTTTTTTAATTTTCTTTCTCATCTGGTGGNCACCGTATAGGCAAGGTAAGATCTACGATCAGAACGAAAGATAGCGGCAAGGACAAAGCAGTCGTCCAAAGGGGTTCCGTAGAGTGGTCTAACCCCGGAGCAATCCTTGGAGCTTTCTCCATGCCCGACAAAGAAAACTTGGTACGAATCGGGCTGATATAATCCATTGCTCGTCTAACTAATGTACTGATCCACGCAGGCTGCCCGGAGAATCCGTAGCTGCTAAGGAAGAGGGTCGAGCCATAACGGATTGATGTGGCGTAGCGGCAACTGGAATCGATCTGAATGAAGCTTCAAGCCTAGTTCTGGGGCTTCTCCTATACCACGCCTATATGGAAGGAAGATTAGGTGGGGAAGGAAAGGGGGAAGCGCCTCGTTCCTTCCTTGCGGAGGAGTTAAAACAGACTATGACGGCTCCATTGCTTTATATCTTTCTTTTCATTTTCTTTATCATCTGGTGGTTTTCTTTTATCTTTTATTTATCTAAATAATTAGAACTTATTGTTGAAGAAAAAGTCAAGTTGAAGATCACTTTTGACCTATATTCCTGATATAGAAGAAAGAAGCCTTTAGCAACTACTAAGAAAGTAATCTCTTAAGTAAAGGGTACTAATAGTTCTTTAAAAGGTTCTCTTGGGGTGCTATGTCAAAAGTGATGTGATTCCCGGGTGGGGATCACGAACGAGATATAGCACTAGACGGCCTATTTTGAGCTTGAAAGGGATTTTTCAAGCTTAACGTCTTGGGAGTGAAGTTCTTCCCGGGCGGGGAGAACGAACGATGTTGATTGGCATAAGGCCCCTAGTCTAATTCTGAAGCATTGCCTCTTCTAAGAACTTCAGTCAAAAGGGAGTGATGTGATTCCCAGGTGGGGATCACGAACGAGATATAGCACAAGAACTTGACTTAAGTAATTTCTTAAGTCAGTCTCTTAACGCCGACCTCATATGTTCTCAGTCTTCAATTTCCACTTTCTAATCAATTAATTAGCGATTATCATAGATGGAATGCTAGGCGAAAGCTTCTTAGGATCTAACTTTAAGAAAGTGAACATTAGTATGCTCTAACAACCTTAAGGTATGACAAAACAGCGCGTATTGCACTAACAGAACGACTTCTATGCTTAATCTTAAGCTTTTCTTCAATAATTTAGTCAATTAGTCTTATTAAGATAAGGAGCACTTTAAGGTATAAGGTATTATGGCAACCTCTGTCATACAAGTCAATTTCATAAAAATGATAAACTGATTCGACTAGACACTCCTCTTGCCTTTATCGTTGCGTGCTCTATTACTGCTTTCTCACATAGATGCTGGTGTGGCTGCTTTAGTCCTTACTACCTTTCCCGTCTTCTCTCTAGCCATTNTAAACCTATTAGTCTTGCTAGCTTAACGTCTTGGGAGTGAAGTTCTTCCCGGGCGGGGAGAACGAACGATGTTGATTGGCATAAGGCCCCTAGTCTAATTCTGAAGCATTGCCTCTTCTAAGAACTTCAGTCAAAAGGGAGTGATGTGATTCCCAGGTGGGGATCACGAACGAGATATAGCACAAGAACTTGACTTAAGTAATTTCTTAAGTCAGTCTCTTAGCGCCGACCTCATATGTTCTCAGTCTTCAATTTCCACTTTCTAATCGATTAATTAGCGATTATCATAGATGGAATGATAGGCGAAAGCTGCTTAGGAGCTAACTTTAAGAAAGTGAACATTAGTATGCTCTAACAACCTTAAGGTATGACTAAACAGGGCGTATTGCACTAACAGAACGACTTCTATGCTTAATCTTAAGCTTTTCTTCAATAATTTAGTCAATTAGTCTTATTAAGATAAGGAGCACTTTGAGGTATAAGGTATTATGGAAATCTCTGTCATACAAGTCAATTTCATAAAAATGATAAACTGATTCGACTGGACGCTCCTCTTGCCTTTATCGTTGCGTGCTCTATTACTGCTTTCTCAGATAGATGCTGGTGTGGCTGCTTCAGTCCTTGCTACCTTTCCCGTCTCCTCTCTAGCCATCTTTACATCTGCCAGAATCAGGTCATCGACCCAATTCTGGCATTTATGGTGGTGGACATACTCGATTGGAATGGGAAGAACTACTCATCCAATGAGTTGGCATACCTCTTAGCAGTCCCCTAAAATCGGTACTAATGAATCTATAGTTCTCAATTTTTCGTGGGCCGAGAAAAACTCTACTTTACAAACTTGCTTGCCTCCGCTCAACCTTTCTACCCCATCTATACTAATATTGGAGGATTTTTTCTTATTTAGTAGATTTAGACGACTTTTGTAATGCTAGGAAGAGAGTACAGAAAGGTTTGTTAATCCGTATGGGAATGCGGATAAAGAGAAAGAGACTGAAGCAGCAGGGCCTGATAGAGAGACTGCCGCCCTGAGGCTGAGCTTAAACCTTTTGTGTCAAGGTCGTCTCACTGAGCTANTGTTAATCCGTATGGGAATGCGGATAAAGAGAAAGAGACTGAAGCAGCGGGGCCTGATAGAGAGACTGCCGCCCTGAGGCTGAGCTTAAACCTTCTGTGTCAGGGTCGTCTCACTGAGCTGCAACACAAAGTTGAATACCCAAAAGTCAACCTTCCGCTATGAAATTCAGGAAGAAAACAACGGCTTTAGCGCTAGCGCTCATCCCTTGCTTGGTTCTCCCGTGAGGGAAGGTCTAGTATACAATTTTCTTCTTCTTGATCGAAGCTCTATCTCTCATTCAGCCCTTCGCAAGCTTCCTTCAAAAGGGGAGTCCATAGGCGCGAATACTCGGATTGGACTTGGAAACCCCCGCGGAGTTGAACACTGACTTCGGCCAGGAGATTGATAGAGACCATCCTTTGATTGAGAGAGCCAGAGCCCTTCAGTGGTACAAGGATATAAAATTCCCAATGGGAGAGCATGCGCCCAGAGAAGAGAAGGGCTTAAGCAAAGAAGGTTGACTTGGAAGTTGTTCAGTTAGAGGAGGACGCCCCAAGCCAATGGTGAGCTAAAAGCACCTTTTTTGGGGTTCTATCGAAGACTTATAGTGCATCTATTAAGTACATCTACAAGACGATGAAACTATATATGATATTAAAGTAGATTAGTTCTTTCAATTGAATCAGATGTGAAAGGATATTCGCCCCTTCTCCGTGGAGCCTTCTTGGATAACCTATTTCTGACCAGTCAGTCTTCGAAGGAGGTTCGAGCGTAGATCGGTTGGTTTGTCCTTGGCGACAAGTCTACCTTTGAAAGGAGCCTGGAAAGCAAGCCTTTAAGCCAGAAGTGCCGTTGTGCCAGTGGAAATCTACCAGTACCCATTGAAGTGAAATCCGCTTTAGCATCATCAACAGACGCAGAAGAAATAGAATAAACTGGATTTGTGGACTCGCCTCAGGATCCTTGAACATACATCATTTCCCCCTTCTGGTTGCTACTCCTAGTCTAGCTCTTCCTCTGCTAGTTCCTAAAGGTTGAAGGGCGCTTACCGATGATAGACGTGTATGCAAGGCAGCTAAATGAACATATCAAATTACCATGGAATAGGGGTGAAGGTCCAGATTCCTGGATAGGTTGTGCTGGTGTAATTGAGTTGTCGATGTAACAGCCCCCCTTTTCAGTCTTAGTCTTCCGAATGCTTATTTCCCGCTGTAGGAGAAAAAAGCCCGTACTTATTCATTATACCAGCAGAGGCGTAGGGTAGATTTATTCTACCACCGGCTATCGATTGATAGGAAACCCTATCTCTATTCAGAAGGAAGGATGGTCATCGAATAAGGTTTCCTTTCCTATCGTTACTTTTCTTCCCTCGCTTTCCTAAAAGGGTCCTAGGGCCCAATCAATCTCAATACTCTTGATGCAATGGACTGACAGAGGGTGAAAGCCTAGAAGACACCTAGAACTCATAAGGAATAGGCCCTGCAGCGAACTCTAAGGCTTGGCATTATCTCTTTTATTGACTTTTACCTTTAGCTTACCAGAAATAAGTCAACTTACGGAAGCATTTATCACTATCACGCACTTCAATCCGCACATAAGACGATACCTCTTTTCTATACTCATATATAGTTAGAGTCCTGCTAGCTCGTCTCTGTCTGGCAGTTTCAGCCTTGGCACACCAGCTGAATTTCAATCCAGGAGCAGCATGATAAGAAAACTCTCGATCTCGGCTAGCTTCAGCTAGAACTATAGACCAGGAAAGTCGTATTGCAACTATGCCAAGCAAAATATTGATTCCAATGCTGATCGAAATAATCTACTTTTTAGGGATGAACCTAGCAGCTAGGCGCTGAACCTTAAGATTAAGTTAGATTTATTATGTGGTATTATGAACCCCTCTGCCCTAAGAAAGAACTTTCATGAATAATAGACTATCCACACCATCCCATTTCGGTAGGGACAAGACCCGCAGCAAGAGCGAATGACAGCATTATGCCCAACCCAACCGCCTTAAGCAGAGGGCCACTAGCCGGAATAGTTAATTCACATAAAGGCGTTTCACTAATGGCATGGGGCACCGGCTGGGTAAGATTTCCAGAATCGATAAACTTTGCGACCTCAAACCCCTGCGGTCGATACTGTAGGTCGAAATACTTCTCGTAGTTGAATAGCGGGCCAAATATGGTGCTATCAGGCATATTAGCCATTGAGCAAGGGTCCACCTTGTACCAGACAACACAACCTACACCCGTGACCACAAGCGCCAAGTAACGCCCAAAATATCCGGGACGTAATGTTACAACATCAGTTAATACCCTATCTGCATTCCCAGGTTCATTCAATAATCCACGAACGCCGGCTCCTAAACTAGAGGCGGTAAACATACTATCGGGTGAAATTCTACTAGTTATATATGATAAGCCCAGGTTGTTGTTGCAGTATACGGTCAGTTTTTCCAATTTAACACTACAATACTCTAACTCTTTAAGTAGAAACTTAGATTGACCGGGTAGAAAACGAAATGCAAAAGCCATACTTTTTTTACCAAAATTATTGTACGAACCCTGATAATGGGGTAAAACCTCATCTAAGCAGATACCTTTCTTCATACCCTCTATTATACCCTCCCACCAAGGATGAAATGTGTTCAAAGAATGAGAAAAAGGAGGCGTACTGCTTGAGCCTCCCTCAGAATTACCCGAGGAAGATCCAGTATTACCATTATCATCATCAGAAGAAGTCCCGCTATCAATCGGCAGTTTTTCGAACTTCTCACACAGCGTATAATCATCCAGTTCGTCGATATTTTTCAATACATTATAAAATCGACACCAATCTATACTGTTCGGCCGCATAACTAGAAATGCATTTATTCTGTAGGATATAAACCCTATAAACAGTCCTTCCGTTATTTAACACTGTTATCAAAGGGTCACCCGCGCCAACCCGATTTGCTAGTTCAGCAAAAAGGCGGAGGGATAGTCTAATTCTAGTTGAGCAGGGCTTATATCAGATTTACTGAGCATTTAGCGTTGTAAACCAACTTTTTTTATAAATCACTACATACACAAAATATCCTATCAAATAAACACTACAACTAAAAATGACCAAATAAACAAATAGTTTACCATA
>AWOL01S0095388.1:0-23548 GCA_000715115.1 Nicotiana otophora | reverse complement strand
TAAGAGTCGTTTGTGGCACCATTTATTTCACCCTAAGTAAGATCACCGAAATCGTTATACAATCTCATTACCTCCAATTTGATTAAAACAGATAAATCAGAAATGGTAACAATAGTTAGTAAGAAACCGAAGTTCAGTTTATTAATAGCATATACCAATGACGTGAAAAATATCACTAACAAGTCACTTACTATAAAGTAATTCCAAAATCATAATTATTACTGACAGATAACTTGGTAAATAATTTTTTTCTATTTTCATCAATTAATGAATCTAATATAACTGATCAAATTATGATGTGTCCATCCCATGTTATTGGAAGATAACTTTCATCGGCAAAGGCTGCACCGTCCAAATCCAAACTTGTCAAATAAAATATTTGTGTGGCAAAGAAAAGTTAAAAAGGGAAGAAAGACAAGTTTGATTTATTATTTTTTGATGTCACCCATGACATCTTTGAAAGGTTCTTCACCTCTATAAATAAGAAAGTATTCCTTCATTTATTGGACACACCAAATAGAGAGAAAGAGAGTGATTTACAGAGTAAGAAGTAAAATACTTTGTAAGGAAAAATATAGAGAGTTTGAGCGTTATTTGTAGTGAGGTGAAAAATCAAAAGAGGGTTATTTCTTTTGAGTGTGTAGTGGTATTGGAAGGTTTTAATCGGTACCACAAATTGTAAAATCCTTGCTATAGTGAAATCAGTTGCTCCTCTCGGGCCGTGATCTTTCCCTTATTCAGAAGGATTTTTCACGTAAAAATCGTGGTGTCCTTGTTTATCTTATTATTACTGTTGGTTACTATATTTTAGCAATCTACATTTATTACAATCGTATATGTGAATATTATTTATGTGGGGGGTATTTTCCCAACAATTGGTACCAGAGCAGAGGTTCTGCTCATTCATAAAAATATTATTTACAGTCGATTTTACTTTGTGACAAAAAAAATATCAGGAGTAAAATATGAAGTAAGAAGATTCAACGGTAATGATGGTTTCTCCATATGACAAATAAGGTTGAAGGACCTATTAATCCAACAAGGGTTAGATATTGCACTAGATGAAAAAGATGCAAAACCCGAAACTATGGAAGTCGAGGATTGGGCATACATAAATAAGAAGGTGGCTAGTGTGACTGCACTTGTCCGATGAAGTACTCAATAATATCAGGGGTAAAAATAGTGCATGTGGTATTTGGAAAAGACTAAAAAGTCTATACATGTCCAAATCCTTAACAAACAAGTTATTTTTGAGAAAGCGGTTTTATGCCATCTACATGAGTGAAGGTACAATTTTTTTGTTCTATTTAAATATATTCAATAGATTAATCATGCAACTGGCAAACCTCGTAGAACACAATCACTGAAGTAGATAAGGCAATCTTGCTTCTAAACTCGTTGCCATCTTCCTATGATAATTAAGCAATAACCATCATGCATGGTAGAGATACCATCGATTTAAAGGAGGTTACATATACCATCGATTTAAAGGAGGTTACATATACCATCCTACTCAATGATAAGATGAGGAGGAATCCCGAAAATCAGGGGCAAACTCTTATCATGAAAAACAGAGGAAGACGTTTTTATAGAGCATCGAGTAGCCGTGATAAATTCAAAGCTCGTGAAAAGTTCAGGAATCGGTCAAAGGGTAGAAACTGCTACAGTTGCGGTCAACTCGGTTTTTTCAAATTAGATTACCCAAAGAAATGTCAAGGCGAAAACAATGGCCAGAAGAATGATGACAACACAACTGTTGCAATGCACAACAATGATTTAGTGGTTCTATTCGTTCACGAGGAGGAGGAATGCATGCACTTAGCAAGCCAAGAGTCAGAATGGGTGGTTGACACAGCAACATCCTACCATGCCACACCGGTAAGAGAATTCTTATGTAGGTACAAAGCAGGAGACTTTAGGATGGTCAAGATGAGAAATACCAGTCACTCAAAGATTGTGGGGATTGGCGACATTTGTATCAAGACAAATGGATGCACATTAGTTTAAAAAGATGTGTGGCATGTACCAGATCTGCGAATAAATTTGATTTCAGGGATCGCTCTAGATCGAGACGGGTACGAGAATCACTTCGCTAATAGGAAGTGGAGACTCACCAAGGGATCATTGGTGATCTCTAAAGGAGTTTCTTCCTACATGTTGTACAAGGCAACCACTGAGATATGTGAAGATGAATTACATGCGGCTGTAGATGATATGCATGTAGATTTATGGCACCGGAGATTGTGCCATATGAGTGAGAAGGGACTGCAGATCCTATCCAAGAATTCACTCATCTCATTTGCAAAAGGTACAACTGTGAATTCTTGTGATTATTGTTTATTTGAAAAATACAGGGTATCGTTTCAAGCAACTCATGGAAAAAATTGAATATACTTGATTTAGTATATTTTGATATTTGTGGTCCAATAGATTTAGAATCAATAGGAGGTAACAAATATTTTCTCACATTTAGAAAATTATGGGTTTATTTCTTGAGAACGAAAGACCAGGTATTTCAAGTTTTTTAAAAATTTCATGCTCTGGTGGAAAGGGAGACATGTCAAAAATTAAAGCGTCTTAGGGCATTCAATTGAGGAGAGTATACTTCAAAGGAGTTTGAAAACTACTGGTCAAGCCATGGAATCAGACATGAGAAGACAGTTCCTAGAACCCCACAACACAATGGTGTAGCTGAAAGGATGAATCACACCATTGTCGAAAAAGTGAGAAGTATGCTCAAAATGGCAAAACTACCTAAGTTATTTTGGGGTGAAGCAACTCGCACAACCTGTTACTTGATTAACAGAAGTCCATCAGTTCCATTAGAGTTTGACATTCCAGATAAAGTCTGGACCAACAAAGAGGTGTCCTACTCCCATCTGAAAGTGTTTGGATATAAAGCTTTTGCACATGTGCCGAATGAGCAGAGAACGAAGTTGGATGATAAAGATATTCCCTGTATCTTCACCGGTTATGAAGATAAAGAGTTCGGTTACAGATTGTGGGACCCAAAAAGGAAAAAGATCATCAGAAGCAGAGATGTGATCTTCAAAGAAGATGTGGTCGAGATTGATATTGATCAATCAACAAAGACCAAAAATGATAATGGTACAATTACTAACTTTGTTACTACTCCTAGTGTATTTAACAGATGAAGAATGGCACACGGAAGGTGTAGATAAAGAGGTTGATGAGCATGGGGAGCATCTTATTCCACAAGAGGAAGAAGAACAACAATAACAACAACAAGAATGACAAGAACCTTTGAGAAGATCTGAAAAAGAGAAGGTAGAGTCCACGAGGTATCTTTCTTCAGAGTATATCCTCGTCACTGATAAGGGGGAGCCCGAGAATTTCAAGGAGGTGCTATCTCATCCGCAACAAATCCAATGGATAGAATACATGCAAGTACAGATGAATTCTCTACAGAAGAATGGCATGTACGAATCGATTGAACTACCAAAAGGCAAAAGACTACTCAAGTGCAAGTGGATCTTTAAGCTCAAGAAAGATAGAAACGACAAGCTGGTTAGATACATAGTTCGATTAGTGGTAAAAAGGTTTCAAATAGAAGAAATGTATTGATTTTGATGAAATTTTCTCACCTATTGTCAAAATGACTTATATCCGAACAATCTTGAGCTTGACAACTAGCCTAGATCTTGAAGTAGATCAGTTGGATGTGAAAACTGCGTTTTTGCATGGAGATTTAGAAGAAGAGATTTATATGGAGCAGCTAGAAGGTTTTGAAGTAAATGCGAAGAAACACATGGTGTGTAAGCTGAATAAAAGTCTTTATGGGCTGAAACAAGAGCCAAGGCAGTGGTACAAGAAGTTTGACTCATTTATGAAAATTCAAACGTATACAAAGACTTTTTCAGATTCATGTGTATACTATAAGAAATTCTCTAATAATAACTTTATCATCTTGTTGTTATATGTGGGTGATATGCTGATTGTAGGACAAAACAAGAAGTTGATTGCCAAGTTAAAGGAAGATTTGTCCAAGTCATTTGACATGAAAGACTTGGGTCTAGCACAACAAATTCTAGGAATGGAGATTATCCGAGATACGATAAATAGAAAGTTGTTGCTATCACAAACGAAGTACATTGAACGTGTGCTTAAACGTTTCAACACGATGAGTGATAAACCCATTTAGCATGCCTCTTGCTGGTTATATGAAGTTGAACAAGACAATGTGTCTTACAACAAAGGAAGATAAAGAAAGTATGGCTAATGTTCCATATTCCTCTGTCGTTGGGAGCATGATGTATGCAATGGTATGTACAGACATGATATTGCTCATGTTATCGGTATTGTTAGCAGGTTTCTTGATAATCCCAAAAAAGAACATTGGGAAGCTATGAAGTGGATACTTAGGTATCTAAAGGAACCTCGGATGAATGCTTGTGTTTTGGGAGATCGGATCCAGTCTTGAAGGGCTATACCGATGTTGATATAGTCGGTGATATTGATAATAGAAAATCCACTACTGGATATCTATTCACTTTTTTAGGGGGAGCTATATCATGGCAGTCTAAATTGCATAAGTACGTTGTACTTTCAACAACTGAAGCCGAGTATATTACCGCTATAGAAGCTGGCAAGGAAATGGTATGGCTCAAGCGGTTTCTTCAAGAGTTGCAATTGCATCAAAATGACTATGTCATCTATTGTGACACTCAAATTGCAATAGATTTAAGCAAGAACTCCATGTACCATGCAAGAACAAAGAATATCATTGTGAGATATCATTGGATTCATGAGCAAGTAGAGAACGAATCTTTAAAGGTGAAAAAGATTCACACGAGTGAAAATTATGCGGATATGCTGACCAAGACGATACCAAAAGACAAGTGCAAGCTATGCAAAGAACTTGTCGGAATGAGCACCATATGAAAAATTAGAGATACCTCTTTCAGGTGCATGGGACTGGAGGGGGAGATTTGATGGATCCATCCCATGTGAAAGAAAGACAACTTCCTTTGGCAAAGGCTGCACCGTCCAAATCCAAGCTTGTCAAATAAATAATTGTGTGGCAAGGAAAAGTCAAAAAGTGAAGGAAGACAAGTTACGTTTCCATTTTTTGATGTCATTCTTTACCTCTATAAATAAGGAAGTATTCCTTCATTTGTCGGACACACCAAACAAAGAGAAAGAGAGTGATTTATAAAGTAAGAAGCAAAATACTCTATAAGAAAAAGTATAGAGAGTTTGAGCAGTATTTGTAGTGGGGTGCAAAATAAAAAAGAGTGTTATTTATTTTGAGTGTTTTATGGTATTGGGAGGTTTTACTTAGTACCAAAAATTGTAAAATCCCTGCTATAGTGAAATCAGTTGCTCCTCTCGGGCCGTGATTTTTCCCTTATTCAGAAGGATTTTTCACGTAAAATTCTTGATGTCCTTGTTTATCTTATTATACTGTTGGTTACTATATTTTAATAATCTGCATTTATTACAATCGTACACCTTGAATATTATTTCTGTGGAAGTTATTTTCCCAACAAATTACACTAATAACAGTTTTTGTAAACAATCACCACCAACCACCATTACCACTACACTCAACAATTACCACTATCAACCACCACTATATATCACACCTTACTGTTGTCAGTCACCACCACTATCAACCATCATAATTAACTACTATTGTCATCCACCATCTACTACCTATAATCACCACTATCAAGCACCACTACCACCATCCACTATTCAGTCGGCACCCACAACCACCACTGTGCCATTATCACCACCAACAATCATATAATTTCTTAAAAATATTTTATTAATATAGTATTGGAATTAATTAATACTATTTGATTTGAATTTATACTTATTAATATTTAATTAATGAAAAAGAGCCTAAAATACACCTATCATATGCTAAATGGTTTATAAAAAAACTCCGTCCATCTATCCGGTTAAAAATATATATGACGTTAATTCTATTCTCAAAAGTGCCCCCACGACTAACGGCAGCACATGTGGGCCTCTCATTAAATGATGTGGGAACATTTCATTTGGCCACGTGGCTTTGTAGGGCTGAAATTGCATTTGTATAAATTTCGATCATTTAACCAATCCGACCCATTCTTTTTATGTGGGTCAGTTCTTTTACCTTATACCCACGACAAAATACTCATTTTGTTTTACCATTTCTCTCATTTCCTCTATCTAACCTAATCAAATGGCTATTTTAAGATTTCTTTAGGGTTCATTGTTTGCTCCGATTTGGTGTGCACAAAACAGAAACAATTTCAGTTTCCAGCACTATCTTGCAATATCATTCGATTAAAGTAAGTATTTGCAGCTTTAAATTATTAAATTGTAGGGTGGGAAATATTTGGGAACTAACAAGTTTATGTCTTTTGCATGTGATTTTTTTGTGTTGTTTGAGATATTTTTTGTACCTTCTAGATTTATTTATGTTACTTTTGTTTGTGGTGGTCCTTGTCGTGTTAGTCCTTCATATTAAAGCTAGGGGTTTTTGTCGATGTGGTCCCATCAACAAATCATATCTTTATATATTTATTGTTTAAGACTTGAATACTGCTGATGTGGTCCTATTTTACTTTGTTTTTTTATTGTTGTTGTAGTGATTTTATCCAAAAGATGGTGGATAAAGTGAACTTGTATTTTAATTATGGGGGTAAGTGGGTATTGGAACCTACACTGTCTTAGACTAAGAAAGATGTGCACATGTTGAGTGGTTATGAAGTAGACCACCACTTATATTGATTTGTGTAAAGAATACACTGAAGTAATAGGATTTGTTGAGGTACAATATTGACCTATCTGGGAGGTATTTTTTGTTGGATGGGTGTAACGACCCGACCGGTTGTTTTGAGTGTATTAGACCCGATCCCCTATTTAATACATTCTCCGTATCTGTTTCTGCTTATGTGACTTGCCGGGAGGTCTTGTTTTGGTTTCGGAGTGTTTTGGGATACTTAGTCCCTAAAACGGAAGCTTAAGTCTTAGGATTTTGATCGTAGTCAGAATGGTGTGAAGACGACTCCGGAATGGAGTTCCATCGGTTCTGTTAGCTCCTTTGGATGATTTTGGACTTAGGAGCTTGTCCGGACTGTGAATTTGAGGTCTGTAGCTGATTTAGGCTTGATATGGCGAAAGTTAAATTTTTTAAAGTTTGACCGGGGGTTGACATTTTGATATCGGGGTCGGATTCCGATTCCGGAAATTGGAGTAGGTCCATAATGTTGAATATGACTTGTGTGCAAAATTTAAGGTCAATCGAGCGTGGTTTGGTATGATTCAACATCGTTTGTAGAATTTGGAACATTAGAAGTTCTTTAAGCATGAATCTGAGTAAAATCGGTGTTTTGGTGTTGTTTTGAGTGATTCGAAGGTTCGACTAAGTTCATATTGGGTTATATGACTTGTTGGCATCCTTGGTTGAGGTCCCGGGGGCCTCGGGTAGATTTCGGGTAGTTAACAGACTTGATTTTTGAGTTGATGAAGCAGCTGAAGAGTTGCCGCTACTGGTGTAACCGCACATGCGGAGTGGGCACCGTAGGTGCGAGCACGAAGAAGCGTGGCATGAATCGCAGATGCGGGCAAGGCGATGAAGGACAGGAGTCGCAGGTGCGAAAAATTTCCTGCACCTGTGGTAACGCAGATGCAGACATGTGGGCGCAAGTGCGGGGGCAGCTGGGAGAGAGTAACTCCGCAGAAGTGAGGCCAGGGCCGCAAATGCGCGTTCGCAGATGCGAAACCTGGAGCGCAGGTGCATGCCCTAGAGGTGCAAGTGACTTCCGCAGAAGCGGCATTTTCACCGCAGATGCGGCGTCGCAGGTGCGACAATAGATCCGCATATGCGAAAAGTCTGGGCAGAAGGTTTAAAAGTAAGGGTTCGCGATTTTAGTCTTATTTCAACATTTAGGACTCGGACTGATTTCCCCACCTAATTAGTGAGATTTTGAAGTGAAATTTGGGGGTTTAGGGCTTGAGAATTGAAGAGTGGATTTTTGGGGATTTGGATGACCAAATGGTGTCAGAATTTGATAAATTTGGTATGGTTAGACTCATGAGCGAATGGGCTTTCGGGTTTTGTGACTTTTGTCGGATTTCGAGGCGTGGGCCCCGAGGCTGGGTCGAGCTTATTTCGGATTTTGGCTTATAGTTTTGTGTTTTTCTTGTGGAATTAATTCCTTTAGCCTATATTAATTATACCGTACTGCTTGTGTCTAGAATCGGGGTGTTTGGAGACTGATTTGAGGGGCAAAGGCATTTTAGAGTAGGATTTGCTCGGTTTGAGGTAAGTAACGCTTTCAAACTTAGTTTTGAGGGTTTGAAACCCCGAACTATGTGTTATACAATTGGTATTGAGGTAATGCACATGCCAAGTGATAGGCGTGCGAGCATGCACCGTGAGAATTATGGCCTGGTTGATTCCATGGCACTGTATAATGACTCTATTTTGTTGATATCCGTGTTTTCATCTTGTGATAAAGTAATTGAGCTGTCAATCATGCTAGATATCATGTTTAGGCTTTATGTCGGTACTGTTGGGACACCTAATGGTCGTTTCTTGCTGTCATCTCACTGATTTTATTGATATTATGTACTCAGTCATGTTCATGCATTTCATATCATATCTCCGTATCAGTTATTATTTATTAATACATTATATCATTGTTTCGGGCTAGTTTTCATGATATTGTGAGCCCGTTAATGAGACTGGAGAGATTGATGAGTGAGTGAGCCTGAGAGCCTGATTATGAGTGACCGTTATGGGATCGGGCTACATGCCGCAATGATTTTACTGATTTTATGATAGCGCTTGGGCTGTAGGATCCCCTTGAGGGATGGATCTTCCCTGGACATGGATCTTGTCCGAAGTACTTGATACCTGGAGATGGATCTTCTTCACAAAGCTGGATTGGCCTTCCTCGGTACTGGGTGACTTATAGTCAGTGATGTATATGTTCCGGGATGGATCTTTCCTGGGCCATATACAATACTGAGTGGTTGAGCATTCGAGAGTGTGAGCACATGAGACTGACAGCATGGTGCATCACATACACCATGTGCATTGGCATATAGAGATAGAAAAGTTATATTCTTTACACTCTTCAGATCTGCTTCACTTTATTGTTTTGAGTTGCCTATTTAATTTGAAAGCATGCCTACATTTTTGTACAGTTATTTCTATTTTATCTGTACCGGTTGAGTTCGTCACTACCTTTCAGTCCAAAGTTTGGACTTGTTACTTACTGAGTTGGATGTACTCACGTTACTCCCTGCACCTCGTGTGCAGATCCAGGTGTTTCTGGTCATGTCGGCAGTTCCTGATTGAGACTTCAGAGTTCGGAGACTACCAAGGTAGTTGGACGGCATTCGCAGGCCTTGACTCCCAATTTATATCACTAGTTGTATTTTCAATTTATTTCTCTAGACACCGTAGTGGACTGTATTCTGATTTAGACGCTCATTTACTCAGTGACATCCTGATTTTGGGATGGATTGTATCGTATTTTGGATATTTATGTTTTCAGAAAGGCTTTCCTAAATTATTAAATTGCTTCCGTCTTTATGTTCAAAGATTTTTTTTTATGTTGAGATGTTGAGTTGTGGCTTGCCTAGTTCCACAATAGGCGACATCACGGCAGTTAGATTTTGGGTCATGATAAGTTGGTATCAGAGCCTAGATTACATAGGTCTCACGAGTCATGAGCAGGTTTAGTAGAGTCTTGCGGATCGGTACAGAGACGTTTGTACTTATATTCGAGAGGTTGTCGAACCCTTAAGAAACTTCACATTCTTGAATTCTTGTTGTGCGGATCTGTTAATTCTGGTAACCAAACTTCTGTTGTTCTATTCTCTCACAGATGGTGAGGACGCGTACTACAGGGCAGGACAGACTGCCACCAGTACCACTAGTAAGGGCCGCGAGAGGCCGAGGTCGCGGTAAAGGTCGCAGTAGGGGCAGAGGTGCAGCTCGCATCGCAGCTAGGGAAGCACCTATAGATCCGCCAGTTGCCCCAATTCAGGAGAAGGCCCCAGTAGTGGATGGGCCTGTGTGACCAGCTCCGGCACCACCTGTGCCCATTGTGATTTCGGGCCTTCAGGAGGCCTTAGCTTAGATTCTGACCATGTGCACCAGTCTGGCTCATGCAATCTCTGTTCCGGTCGCAACAACCACTTCTCAAGTTGGAGGAGGTGCTCAGACTCCTGCCACCCGCACACCAGAGCAGGTGGTACAGGGACTCCAGACACTGGGGCCACCACCAGCCTAGTCGGTTGCAATTGCTCAGGACTATGTCGTTCCTGTCATGCCCGATGATGAGCAGCGTCGATTAGAGAGGTTTGGGAGACTCCACCCTCCATCTTTCAGTGGTACCGAGGGAGAGGATGCATAGGGCTTCTTGGACAGATGTCATAGGATCCTCCGTACAACAGGTATTCTGGAGACCAGCGGGGTCTCGTTCACTACTTTTCAGTTTACTGGAGCTGCCTTTACTTGGTGGGAGTCTTATGAGAGGCGTAGGCCGGTTGGTGCAGCGCCACTTACCTGGCAGTAGTTCTTTGTTCTCTTTCTGGAGAAGTTCGTGCCTCAGTCCCGCAGAGAGGAGTTGTGCAGGCAGTTCGAGCAGCTTTATCAGGGTGATATGTCCGTGACTCAGTATGGGATGAGATTTTCAGAGTTGGCCCGTCATGCTATCTGGTTGGTTTCCACAGACAGGGAAAGGATCAGGAGGTTCATAGATGACCTCACTTTTCAGCTGCGATTGCTTATGACTCGAGAGAGAGTTGTCTGGTGATACATTTGATGAGGTTGTCGATATTGCTCGTCCAATTGAGATGGTTCGTAGCCAGGAGCGGGTTGAGAGGGAGGAAAAGAGGCCTCGTGGATAGGGTGGATTCAGCGGTGTTCCTTCTAGAGGTCAGTTCTACCACGGTAGGGGTCGTCCTTTCAGACATGCTCATACGACTCACTCAGTTTACCGTGGTGCATCATCTGGCCATGGTAAGATGGAATAGTGATTTGGTGGCTTGGAAATAACTCTTGACACGTTCGAGGACGAACGTATATTTAAGTGGGGGGGATGTAACGACTCGGTCGGTCATTTTGAGCATATTAGACCCGATATCCTATTTACTGCATTCCCTGTATCTGTTTTTTTCTTATGTGACTTGTCGGGAGGTCTTGTTTTGGTTTTGGAGTGTTTTAAGATACTTAGTCCCTAAAACGGAAGCTTAAGTCTTAGGATTTTGATCGTACTCAGAATGGTGTGAAGACGACTCCGGAATGGAGTTCTGTCGGTTCCGTTAGCTCCGTTGGGTAATTTTGGACTTAGGAACTTGTCCAGACTGTGAATTTGAGGTCTGTAGCTGATTTAGGCTTGAAATGGCGAAAGTGGAATTTTTGGAAGTTTGACCGGGGGGTTGACTTTTTGATATCGGGGTCGGATTTCGATTTCGGAAGTTGGAGTAGGTCCGTAATGTTGAATATGACTTGTTTGCATAATGTTAGGTCAATCGGGTGTGGTTTGTTATGATTCGACATCGTTTGTAGAATTCGAAAGTTTAGAAGTTCTTTAGGCATGAATTCAGGTGTAATCGGTGTTTTCATGTTGTTTTGAGTGATTTGAAGGTTCGACTAAGTTCATACTGGGTTATATTACTTGTTGGCATGTTTGGTTGAGGTCTCGGGGGCCTCGAGTAGATGTCGGGTGGTTAACGGACTGGATGTTTGAGTTGATGAAGTAGTTGAAGGGCTGCTGCTATTGGTGTAACCGCACCTGCGCAGTGGGCACCGCAGGTGCGAGCACGCAGAGGCGTGGCATGAATCGCAGATGCGGGCAAGGCCATGAAGGACAGGGGTCACAGGTGTGAAGAATTTCCCGCACCTGCGGTAGCGCAGATGCGGACAAGTGGGCGCATGTGCGGGGGCAGCTGGGAGAGAGTGACTCCGCAGAAGCGAGGTCAGGGCCGCAGATGCGTGTTCGCAGGTGCAGAACCTGGAGCGCAGGTGCGGGCCCTGGAGGTGCAAGTGAATTCCGCAAAAGCAAATTTTTCATCGCAGATGCGGCGTCGCAGGTGTGACAATAGGTCCGTAGATGAGAAAAGTCTGGGCAGAAGGTTTAAAAGCAAGGGTTCGCGATTTTAGTCTTATTTCAACATTTTGGTCTCGGATATAGGCGATTTGGGAGAATATTTTCGAGGTGATTAGTGAGGTAAGCTTCTCTTACTCATTTTGGATCATAAAAATTGTTTCCCTACTGATTTTCCCACCTAATTAGTGAGATTTTGATGTGAAATTTGGGGGTTTAGGGCGTGAGAATTGGAGAGTGGGTTTTGGGGATTTGGATGACCAAATGGTGTCGGATTTTGATAAATTTGGTATGGTTAGACTCGTGAGTGAATGGTCTTTCGGGTTTTGTGACTTTTGTCGGATTTCGAGGCGTGGGCCCGGGTTCGGTCGAGCCTATTTCGGATTTTGGCTTTTAATTTCGTGTTTTTCTAGTGGAATTGATTCCTTTAGCCTATATTAATTATACTGTACTGCTTGTGGCTAGATTTGGGGCGTTTGGAGACTGATTCGAGGGTCAAAGGCATTTTGGAGTAGGATTTGCTCGGTTTGAGGTAAGTGACGCTTTCAAACTTATTTCTGACAGTTTGAAACCCCGAACTATGTGCTATACGATTGGTATTGAGGTGACGCACATGCCAAATGATGGGCGTACGAGCGTTCACCGTGAGAATTGTGGCCTGGTTGATTCCATGGCACTGTATAGTGACTCTATTTTGTTGATATCCGTATTTTCATTTTGTGATAAAGTAATTGAGCTGTTAATCATGCTAGATATCATGTTTAGGCTTTATGTCGGTACTGTTGGGACCCTTAGTGGCCATTTCTTACTGTCATCTCACTAATTTCATTGATATTATGTACTCAATCATGTTCATGCATTTCATATCATATCTCCATCTCAGTTATTATTTATTGATACATCATATCATTGTTTCGGGCTAGGTTTCATGATATTGTGAGCCCGTGAGTGAAACTGGAGAGATTGATGACTGAGTGAGCCTGAGAGCCTAATTATGAGTGACAATTATGGAATCGGGCTGCACGCCACAGCGGTTATACTGATTTTATGATACCGCTTGGGTTGTAGGAGCCCCTCCGGAGTCTGTAACACACCCTCAGTGAGCGCGGTTGATATTATTGAGGGATGGATCTTCCTTGGACATGAATCTTGTCCGAAGTACTTGATACCTGGAGATGGATCTTCCCCACAGGGCTGGATTGGCCTTCCTCGGTACTGGGTGACTTATAGTCAGTGATGTATATGTTCCGGGATGGATCTTCCCTGGGCCGTATGGGCCATATATAGTACCGAGTGGTTGAGCATTCGAGAGTGTGAGCACATGAGGCTGACATCATGGTGCATCACACACAACATGTGCATTGGCATATAGAGATAGCAGAGTTATATTCTTTACACTGTTTCGGATCTGCTTCACTTTATTGTTTTGAGTTACCTATTTAATTTGAAAGCATGCCTACGTTTCTGTATAGTTATTTCTATTTTATCTGTACTGGTTGAGTTCGTCACTAACTTTCAGTCCAAAGTTTGGACTTGTTACTTACTAAGTTAGATGTACTCACGTTACTCCCGGCACCTCGTGTGCAGATCCAAGTGTTTTTGGTCACGGCGACAGTTGCTGATTGGGACTTCAGAATTCGGAGACTACCAAGGTAGTTGGACGGCGTTCGCAGGCCTTGACTCCCAATTTATATCACTAGTTGTATTTTCAGTTTATTTTTCTAGACACTGTAGTGGACTGTATTCTGATTTAGACGCTCATGTACTCACTGACAACCCAATTTTGGGATGGATTGTATCGTATTTTGGATATTTATGTTTTCAGAAAGGCTTTCCTAAATTATTAAATTACTTCCGTCTTTATGTTCAAAATTTCTTTTTTTGTGTTGAGATATTGAGTGTGGCTTGCCTAGTTCCACGATAGGCGCCATCACGACAGTTAGATTTTGGGTCGTGACAATGGGGATGAAGGGACTAGGAAGTTTCAAGCCCTAATTAATGCTGGTTTCACTTATGTACATTTATTTGGTGTTGACCTTCTAGATGATACTCTTAATGTTCCTGTATTTACCCAACAAACTGATACAAATAGTGTACCTGTTGTTGTAACTACTGACTGTGATAGTAGTGAATATGATACAAATATTAAAAGTGTTGATAGTGATGCCCTAGGTTTATTTGAGAGGCAAAAGAAGTTTGAGATAACTGACTAACTTGATAGGTATAAAACATTGGAAGAAGATATGACTTTTATGGATCTTGTTGAAGCTAATGAGTTTATTGGTTTTTATGTTGTTTCTAATAAGAGGGGCCTTCAGGTAGATAAGAGTGATAGGAGAAGACTTAGATACAAGTGCCATATTGGGTGTCCCTTTAAATATCTTATTTCTAAGGATGGCAGAGATCAAGGGGTAAAGATAAAAACTTAGAGGGATGAACATGATTGTGGTGAAGTTTTTAAGAACAAAAGAGCTACTCTTGCTGCTTTAGCACATTATTTTAAGAGAAAGATTCAAAATAATCCTAAGTTTAAGGTTAAAGAGATGAAGGTTGATTTAGAGGATGATTTAGTTTGAATGTGAGTGATTCAAAGTTAAAAAGGGTGAAGAGAATGGTTTTAGAGAAATTGGAGGGCAGTTACTTGGATGAGTACAACAAGTTGGAGGCATATGCTGAAGAGTTAAGAGAAACCAACCTTGGGACTGATGTGTTGATAGAGATATCCAAGGATGCAATGGAGGAAGGTAAGAGAAGATTTTTGATGATGTATGTCTGCTTCCATGCCCTAAAGAGTGGATTCAAAGTAGGTTTGAGACCTTTTATACGTCTAGATAGAACCTTTTTAAAAGGCAAATGCCAAGGCATGTTGTTAGTTATTGTTGCTCAAGATTCTTGCAAGCATGTGTGTAACGACTCGGTCGGTCGTTTTAAGAGATGTAGACCCGTTCCCCTATTTACTACTCATTTTATGCTTTATAGCTGCTATGTGACTTTTTGGAGCTAGTTGGTTCGGGTCCGGTGAGGTTTCAGAATGAATTGAGACACATAGTCTCAAGGTTGAAAGCTTAAGTTGAAAAGGTTGACCGGATGTTGACTTATGTGTAAACGTCTCCGGAATAGAGTTTTGATGGTCCCGTTAGCTATGTTGGATGATTTTGGACTAAGGAGCGTGTTCGGATTGTGATTGGGAGGTCTATAGTTGAATTAGGCTTGAAACGAAAAAAGTTGAAAATTTAGGAGTTTGACTGAGAGTGGACTTTGTTGAGATCAATCGGACGTGATTTGATAGGTTTCAGCATCGAATGTGGAAATTAGAAGTTCAAAGTTCATTGGGCTTGAATCGATGCGCGATTCGTGGTAGCATTGTTTGATATGATTTGAAGGCTCGACTAAGTTCGTATTATGTTTTATGACTTGTTGGTATATTTGGTTAAGGTCCCGGGGGCCTCGGGTGGAGTTCGGTTGGTTAACGGATCGAAATGGGAGTTTGAATGATTGCTAAAGTACCAGGTCTGGTGCAATCGCACCTGCGAGGGTTTTGATCGCAGGTGAGACGCCGCATGTGCGCACCAGCCATCGCAAAAGCGACCAGAAGTAGCGTTGGGCAGTGCTCGCAGGTGCGAAGAGCTTGCCCGCACCTGTGAGGTCGCAGGTGCGAAGTCTTGAGCGCAAAAGCGGAAATAGAGATGGGGGCTAGGACCACAAAAGCGGAAGTGTGGCTCGCAGGAGCGAGTCTGCAAGTGCAGTGTTATGGTCTGCAGGAGTAGAGGGAACCGTAGAAGCGGGAGAAGGATCACTTCCGCGACACCGCAGAAGCAGATAAGTTGTCGGAATTGCGAGAAGGCCTGGGCAGTCTATTAAAACATGGGTTCCGTGATTTTTCACCATTTTAAACATTTCAAGCTCGGTATTTGGCAATTTTTGAGAGGGATTTCGAAGGTATTCTTGAGGTAAGTCACTTGTGGTTTAATTTATTCAATAATTATATTTTTCCGTTGAATTTTCCACCTAGTTTGTGTGTTTTTGAGGTGGAATTTGGGAATTGGCGGTTAGGGATTTGGAAAGTTTAATTTGGGAATTTGAGTGGCGATTTGATGTCGAATTTTGGTAAATTTGTATGGTTAGACTCGTGGTTGAATGGGTGTTCAGATTTTATGACTTTTATTGGATTTTGAGACGTGGGCCCGGAGGCGGGGGTGATTTTTTAGCTGACTTTTTGAATTTAATTGAGAACTTAGTATTTTCTTATGGAATTGATTCCTTTAGCTCGTGTTGATTGTATCAAACTATTTGTGGCTAGATTTGAGGCATTCAGAGGCTGTTTCGCGAGGCAAGGGCGTGTTGGAGTAGAGATTTGCACGGTTTGAGGTAAGTAATACTTTTAAGCTTGGTTCTAAGGGTATGAAACCCCGAATTTTGTGCTATGTGATTCATGTTGAGGTGACGCGCATGCTAGGTGACGGACGTGTGGGCGAGCACCATAGGAATTGTGATTTAGTCTATTCCCTGGAACTGCATAGCTATTTTATCTGAATATTTTATTGTACTCTATGTGTTATAGCACTTGAGCTGAGATCCATGCTAGAAATCATGTTTAGGCTATATGATGGTACCTATGGGACCCACAGTGGTCTTTCTTTGTTATTGAGCTATTTGTTTAATTGCAGTCATCAAATTCATCATTACGTGTCATATGTCAGTCTTTGTTGTCGTATATTGTCACATCTCGTATCATTGATTAGGGTTGCTTAGCATGAGTGTTATGAGCCCGAGAGACTGGAGAGATTGGTGACTGAGTTGGGGCATGAGTGTCGTGCTGTGAGTGATATCTATATATATATATATATATATATATGGGCATGGTTGCAGGCCGCAACAAGTCTTAGGGTTATATATATGTGGATCGGGTTGCACGCCGCAACAAGCCTTATGGCTATATATATGTGGATCAGGTTGCGCTTCGCAACGGGTCTTACGGCTATATGCGGATCGTGTTGCACGCCGCAATAGGTATCATACAATATTAAGTGACTGAGTGTGGCGAGCGAGAATTGAGACAGGCAGATTGAGTGCTTTGAGAGTGTGCGTACTTGAGATTTCTCTATGTTGCATCACATACGGCTCTCACATTGGCATGTAGCTATAGAGACGTCATACTCTACTTATCAGTCACACTTGGCGTATTTCATCTGTGCTAAACTTAACTATTGAACCTAGAAGCATGCCTACTTTTCTGTATTATTAATCTCTATATCTTTACTGTATTGTTTGAGCTCGCCACTATCTTCAGACCACATGTTAGATTTATTACTTATTGAATTGGTTGTACTTACGCTACACCCTGCACCTCGAGTGCAGATCCAAGTGCTTATGGTCACGGCGGTTGTTGAGTTGTGGAGTCCGGACATTCAGAGATCATCGAGGTAGCTATTGGGCGTTCGCATACCTTGACTCTCCTCCCTTATCTTTCATTTTATTTATTTTAGTTTTATATTCTAGACGATGTACCAGACTAAATCTTTATGTAGATGCTCATGTACTCGGTGACACCCCAATTTTGGGAGAGATTATGTATTGAATTATGACTTCATATCCTGCTTTTAAAGGATTTTTCTTTAATTACGTTGTTTTCATATCTTTCAAAGATTTAAAGTGTTGAAAATTTATGAATAGTCAGCTTTCCTAGTACTATGATATGTGCCATCACGACGGGTTGGTTTTGGATCGTGACAATGTGTATCCACTAGCTTGGGTTGTAGTGGATAAGAAAACAAAAAGAACATGACAGTGGTTCATGGAGAACTTGAAGGCTTCTTTGGATTGGAAAGATAGTGAAGGGTATACATTCATGTCAGATATATAAAAGGTATGTTACCATATGCTCAGAATTGTTTTCTTCAAAATTATATTATTTAGTTTGTTAATGTAATGTTTCTTCATGTGCAGGGTCTATTAGATGTTGTATGGAATGTATGCCCACAATCATATCACAGATATTGTGCAAGGCATATTGAAGCAAACTGGAGCAAAGATTGGAAGACTGATGAGATAAAAAAAATTAATGTGGTGGTGTTCCTGGAGCACATATGAGGAAGAATTTAAGGATATGTTGAAACAGTTAGGTGAAGTGTTTGAGGATGATGTCAGGGACTTTCTGAAATATCCTCCAGTAAGCTGGTGTAGAACTTACTTTGATACATAATGTAAGAACCCAATGGTGGACAACAACTTACAGAGTCTTTCAACTCTTGGATTCTTGAAGCTAGACATAAGCCAATTGTGAATATGCTTGAGGATATAAGAGTGAAGGTGAAGTCTATTATTGACTAAATGCTTGTTAATTTGTCTACTATTTGTTAATTGTCTATTGTTGACTAACTGCTTGTTAATTTATCTAACTGATATAGGAGTGAAGGATTAATAATTGCTTGTTAAATAGTCTACTATTAACTAACTGCATGTTTACTGGTTGATAATTGAAGGTGATGAATCAATTAAAGGATAGAGAAGATGAAGTTAGCAGTTGGAGAGGTGAATACAACCCATATGCAATAGATCTGTACAATGATTATAGAGAGATGTCTTCAAAGTGCAATGAAAATTTCAATAGAGATAGGGGTTTTGAAATAAGTGAAGGTGAAGACAAGCACACAGTGATTCTGGAGCAACAAAGGTGCACATGCAGGATTTGGGACTTGTTTCGAATCCCATGTGCTCATGTTATCAAGTCATTCAACTATAAGAAGCAGGACCCAACACTTGGGATTCACTGGTGGTAATCCAAACAAGTTTGGCAGTTGGTGTATCAGCTCAAACTGCAACCTATTAGAGGTAAAAAATTCTGGAAAGTTGAGCCACACCAAGCCACAGAACCACCACCATTAGCAAAGATGGTTGGTAAACCTAAAGTGAAAAGGTCAAGAGAGAAGGATGAAGCTAGAAAAAAGCAAGGAGAATGGTCAACTTCTACTAAGGGTCTTCAAATGACTTGTGGTTTTTGTGGCAAGACAAACCATAATAAAAAAAGCTATCCATTAGCCAATAAGGTATACTTACAATCTGCTTTTTATACTTACAATATACTTTTTATACTTACAGTCCAAGAATGTGCAAGACCACACTCAGACAACTCAAGACCAAGAATCAGAATTTTTCATGGTCCCTAATCCTGGTTTTAAAGTACAAGACCAACAAATGCCAAGTCAGGCTAGCCAACCAAGTCAGTTGTCCAGTCAGCACTCCAGTTAATACACTCAGATGATAAGTCAACAATCCTGTTAGTACACTCAGATGCCAAGTCAGCACTCCAGTCAGTATACCCAGGCAACTCAGATGCCATGTCAGAATATTCAGACCAGAGGAAGGTTTATTCAAGCAAACTTTGGTGTAGAAACTGACCCAGATTTGAGGCCTAAGGTTGTCTATGATATTAATACTAGACTTCAGCATAAGAATCAACAAAATTATGGGTCTAGGAAGATACAATTCACAGGGGATCACACTGGTAGCTAACAACCAACAAAATTGTCATACTTCCCAAAGAGAACTACCTGGAAGGAAAATGAGGCAATGACAACAGCTCAACTATTGGGTTTGAAAGAGAATAAGATTGGTAAACTTATAATTATAAGAGGCAAGGGGAAAGGCAAGAGGGAGTAGTGTAGCAAGTAATGATGGATTCAATATACATTTAAATCCTTTTTTTGCATGACTGTTTGACTATATGATGTTTGTTCATGTTCTACGTTTTTAGACAAGTAGATGTTGTGATAGTGGTACATGTTTTTGGATCACACATTTACTTGTCTAATAGTAATGTTTTGTTGGGCTTAAATCTTGAAACAATTTATGTTTGCTACTCGATTAATGGTAATGTTCTTCTTGTCTATCTATTGGATATGATTCTATTTGACTTAGTGATTTTTCATGTATACAAAAAGTTGTATGAGAGTGAAGGATAAACAAAAAACTTTATTTCATACCAACAAAGAACCATTACAAGTGCAGCATTACAACATCTGCAGAATTACAACATCTGAACCAAATCGATAAACATCTGCAAAATTACAACATCTACATAATTATAAAATAACCTAACTACACCACATCATCTTGAAAACTAGAACCAACACAAAGACAACCCAAGAAAACAAAATAAACCACTTCATGATTTATAGTTATCCTCCATCCTAGCGACATTCTCTAAGTTTTCCGAATTAATTTCCTCCATCTCTTCCATTATTTTCTCCATTTTTAGTCTTTTAGCAGAAACAACATCTTCCAAGTTAGCCATCATCTTCTTCAGATAATTTCTTTCAACTTCCATTGACTTCAACGAATTCTCCAAGTTATTGATTAACATCATCACATGTGGTGGCACATCTTCATCCTGCCATTCCCACAAATGACATGAAGCTTCCTCGACAAAATGAGGGTGATCACGCCCAACTATGCCTTATAAAAGGACTAAGCGGTCATTGCAAATATAATCCGGTTTACAAGTCCGGAGTCGAATCCCACAGAGAACTAAGGCTTAGCTACAGTTGCTCAATATCGCTAAGAAATACAAGTCTAAATAATTTCCTAATTGTAAAGATTATAATGTTTATTTTTTTACCTAATTAAATAACAAATACTAGAAAGCAGTAAAACTATCAATTAACAAGGATAAGGATTGGAGACAAGATTAAGGAGGTCTAGAGTTATGATTTTTCCAATTGTCGGAATCATTTCCGCTACGTTTCCTATAAATTTGCCTAAGCCTTCTCTACCGATCATGAGCACTCTAACTATCATAACTCTCTCCCGAGTAATTACCACAATTTACTAGACATATTCTCCCGAATTACGCTAGCTGGCATTAAGTACAGCTCACTCAGATCACACCAATATTTCGTTATCCCTAATCCCACATTTAAACTTCCGTATTGATCCCTCATATACGTTTAGGAGTGATGTTGTTCAACAACTACTTAAATATGCACTCTCTCCCGAGTAATACATACTAAATAGGCACAGCTAATTGAGGGCCCTTCAATCAACCACAAGAATAATATAGTTGAACAAATAGAGAAAATACTACGACAAATTTATATTAACGTAACAAGAAAATCATCCTCCAATAGGTTCCATCAAAATTCTAGATAACAAATTAACTATTCATAATAGTATGCATAACTACAATACTAGAATTCATAACCAATAATGAAAATAGGAAGAAGGAAGTGAAAAACTCGTAGAAAAATTCTCCGCCGTGCTCCTAGTGTGTTCTTTCTTCCTTAGGTCGAATTCCCGGTCTAATGTCGGTCTCTCTGTCCAATCTTGGTCTTTTAATCTCGGTATCCACCCAAAGTGGCATTTTTAGGTCTATTTATATGTGTAGGAAAAGACCTAAACGTGTAGGTCAAGTCCTAGTCAAACCAGGAGACGAAATAAGCCTTCAAAACTCTAATTGGACCTGGCCCCAGGCCTGGCGTCGCCAGCCTAACGCCTGGTTCAGCCTGGCTTTTGACTGGCCTCGCCAAGCTAAAGCCTGGTTCAACCTGGCTTTTTGCTGGTCTCGCCAGGTCTCTCCTTTTCACTGTTCTCGAGCACACTTTCAACATTTAAGTATCCCTTTTGCTCTACTTTCATCTTCAATTCACCTACACATAAAATAGACTCCATTATGCGCAAATAAAATATAATTTATCACTAAAGCATGTAAAATGCAAGGCACATAATGTACGAAACTATGAAATTATAGCCACACATCAGAGGGCATTTGTAGAATCGACGATCGCCGTTCAAATGAGTCTTAGCCACAAAATGATTTGCAATTAAACCAGAACCACAACGACGCGACAAACCAGAAGAGACAAAATTTTCAGACATCTTGAATTTTTTGTTAATCAATAAAGGCTCAACTTTACAGCCAACCACAAGATTCAAAGGAAAAAGGCAAGAATTAATTAGTTGAAAAAGAGAAATTTTGGGGAAAAAGATTATATGAGCAACCTGATGACCTAGGAACTAAATTGGGGAAGAAAACAAGTAAAATATATGGGTATAAGGTTAAAAGAGTGGGTATAAGGTAAGAAGAGTGGGTCGGATCGGTTAAATGGGTCGAAATTTACCCAAATGCATTTTCAACCCCACAAAGCTACGTGGTCAAATGAAAGGTTGCCACATCATTTAATGAGAGGCCGACAGGGGTTATAAACAATTTAACATACAATAGGAGTATTTTAAGCCCTCTTCCCTTTAGTTAAAGACTAGTCTCTCGGCACGTGCCTGTATCACAAGTTATGTAGTACAATGATTTTGTAAAAGTTTTCGATACTATTTAAAAGTGTCTATTTTGGAAATAAAGTTAATAAATTAAAGAACCAGAAAAGGTAGAAACACTCCTGAAATGACGAAAGGACATAATTATATAATTCCTTTTCTTTTTACAAATATAAATTGCATCATCGTTCAAATATAACTTATTTTGAATCTGTATCTTCACAGAAATAGGTATAGTTCCAAATTTCACTACTATATTAGACTATTAATATTAAGTCACAAATGATTTAGTCTTATATGATTGCCGCGCGCTGTGAATGGAACTTATGATAAGTCTAAAGACAACAATTATTAATCACATAATACCAAAAAAAAAATAAGCTAGCAAGAATCACACACCATGCAACTATCAGTCAACTTCTGCAAAATCATATATGTTGGTTGCTTTTATTCTTCCCAGATTCTCTAATCAGAAGACAAGAACTAATCAACCAAGCAATGCATTTCGATGAATTTGGGATATCCTCTTTCTTTTAGCTCAATCCAGTGATGTTGATGTTTAGTCGATCAAAACATCATGATCCGCCTCTCCTTAAATCTGACTACCAGTGGCAATCTTATGCAAGTAACGTTGGTAATTGATGTAAAACTTCTTATTCTAAAGGATATGTTATGCAACATATACCATAAATATTAGAAATATTGTGATAAAACATGATCTTGGTAGTTCCTATTAATCTAGCTTAAAATTTACGTAACTTATTAAGACTAAAATTGTGGAGTTGTAAACTTGTAAGGAAAAGTGAAATTCTAGTAATTATATAACTAAATTTAAGGTTCATCACTTGAGCATCTATTGAGTATAGGGATATAGCAAACAGGACCAGACCAGTTCAAAATTTTCTTTAAATGAATGTGAATTTGAATTTAACAAAAAAAATCATAACTAAATACAACCCAGTTTGATGTTTACACCAGTAACATTTTTCTTTCCTTAATCTGCATAATCCATGACGAAATATCTTACCTTTCATAATTGTAATCGTTTTTTTGGTTTGGTAAATAAATGACTTTTCATAAATGCTGGTTAAGGGTAGTTCTTACTTGAAAATGGCATTTATGGGAGGGCTAAATAATTGTATGCTAAATTTCTTTCCTAAAACAATGACTTGTCAAGTGTTGTACTTCAAGCCACAGCAGAA
>AWOL01S0095386.1:3392-14684 GCA_000715115.1 Nicotiana otophora | reverse complement strand
TGGAGACTTATAAATGTCTAAATTATTGGTAATTTATTTGTTGTTGTTCACATGATCTTCTCAATCTAATTAATGAGAATACATCTTTTCTTTACTCATGGGTATGTTCGGGTAGAAGGCATTTTACATGCTTTCTTGGCCGGGTTATCTCGGTTCAGCACCGGACGCGCTCCCCGATGTCGGGGCATGACACATGAATTCCTTGATTAAAGTATTAAGTGTAGCTTATGTGCCTACCAGTATCACTAGTGGGGAGATGGCTAACATGGTAGGACAGGTACTGGAGAATCACAAAATTACTTTCCACGAAGTGAGCTACCGCAGGATGGGTTGATTCACAACAAAGCATTGCTCACCACTATGCAATTTGAAGACAAGTTCATTGCCAGTGTCCTGATAGATGGAGGTTCGTGCCTGAACATATGCTCACTAACTACTTTGAAAAGACTTGAAAAGGCCTGCATGGGAAATGGATGGGAAGCATTAATGTGAAAGTGTTCGATGGATCTCAGAGAGCCAGTATTGGGGAAATGAATCTTGATCTAACAGATGGGCGCGCCCTGGTTTGATGTCGAATTCCAAGTGCTAGACATATCTACCACCTACAACTTGTTATCGGTACGACCATGGATACACGTAGATGGGGCAATCATTTCTACTCAACGCCAGGTTGTGATGTTGAGAGGAATCATCAAGAGGAAATTATTCACGGGTACGGAAGCAACCCTATCCACACAACTCATACTGTGCTAGTTATCGAGAACATTAGGAAATTGGGAGGAGAAACATACAACCGCATTGTGCGGGTATATGCAAGAAAGTGAAGTTTCCTAGTAGTTCGGTAGACTTTCAAAGATAAGTACATAATTCATCACGAGACCTAAGCAACTTAGAGATCCAATACTAACTTGTCATGATCTAACTCCCACCAGAGCCACGATGGTACCTAACACTACTTGCCAGCAAGCCAACGGTCTCATAATATCTTAATCATTTGAATATATCATAAGTATCTGATAAAAATAATTGAAANTCCAATACTAACTTGTCACGATCTAACTCCCACCGGAGCCACGATGGTGCCTAACACTACTTGCCAGCAAGCCAACGGTCTCATAATATCTTAATCATTTGAATATATCATAAGTATCTGATAAAAATAATTGAAACATTTCTACAACCATCCCAAAATCTGGTGTCAATGAGTACATGTGCACTAGTGAGTATCAACATAAACAAATCCCTAGTAGAACTGTTTGTGTAATAGAATAGTACTAAAGAAAATAAAGGAAAAGTGAGTCAAGGCATGCTGATGTCATAGCACCCTTTAAGTCTCCAAGCAGGTACTAGCACGGATCTAGCGATCACCACGCACTGATGCACCTGGATCTGCAAACGAAGTGCATAGTGTAGTATGAGTACAATTGACCCCATGTACTTAATAAGTAACAGAACTAATCTTGGGCTGAAAGCAGCCACGAGCTTAGAAGAAGACAGTCAGCTTCCAATGTAATGAAAATACAAGTATAATAATGACAATAACAATAAATAACATAAAGGAATTAACATAGTCGACTCGTTCATATTACAAAAATTTAGACATGATTTCAAGTTCAACAATTGAAGCCCAAAATTGATAGGAACAAGTCAGTTACAGCTAGCATAAGGAATGGTACATCTCTATGCCTACATGTCAAAAGAATGATTTCACAGTGATATTCCCAGGTACTCTCACTCTAAAAATACTCAATCTGCCTATCTCAAATTCCTACTCGTCATATGCATGCAATCACTCATCATTGTACAGGTGTCTGGCATCAATGCCCCTCACCAATGCACATCTACATATCATTGTGCCTGCGCTAACTATTGATATGTCTGACTCCGCAGGGGCGGATCCTGCCCAAGCGCTAATCAAAGCCAATAAAGCCTGATACGGCATACAACCCAATCCACATAATAATAATAGTATTAAAGCCAATATAGCCTACTGCGTCGTGCAGCCCGATCAATAATAACGCTCGCAACACGGTTCTAAGGACCACATCAATTATCAATCTCTCAAGTCTCAAGGGCTCATAATCTCATACCACTCAGCCCATCAATGATAACATGCGATGTAACAATGAATGATGAACATAGACTGAGATATGATAATGCAAATGAAGAACCATGACTGAGTGTAAAATTACTGTTAATGCATATAACTCAAACAATGTAAATAGTGTCATTAGGTCTCAATCGAATAAGCACATAGCCTAAACATGATTTCTAACATGAATCAAAATGCAATACTCTAACAAGTAGGAATTACACGGATAACACAAGACTTGAAAGCAACACAGTAAAAATATCAACCCGGATTATGATTACCATGTTTCACGCCCACACGCCTGTCACCTAATGTGTGTCACACCAACGTAACACAAATAACATGTTTTCCAATGATAAATACCCTCAATTCCAAGTTTAGAAATGTTACATACCTCAAAACGCGTAAATCAATACTCCAACAAGCCTTGCCTCACTAATAGACCTCCAAATGACCAGAATCTAGTAAAATCACCTTAATATAATCAATACATGCTATGGGAATTGATTCCATATGTAAAGGTAACATCTTTAACTAAAATCAAAAAGTCAACCCCGGGCCGCACCTCGGAACCCGACAAAATTCACAAATTCCGAACACTTCTTCAATTACGAGTCCAAACATACCAAAATTATTTAATTCGAACCACAAACTGACCCTCAAGTCATGACATCTCACTCTCCAACAACATAGTCTAAAACCACCAAATTGCACTTCAAAATCACATAAACTACGTGTAATAATAAATATTTATCAATAAAAATGATGAATCATCAGTTACCTCTTCGATTATGATGAAAATTACTCCACATATTGCCCTTAGCGAACTCCACAACTCCAAAAATGAGAAAACTTCCTAACCCCTCGAGATATAAGATATGTTAGTGAAATCGCATCTATGGTCAAAATCTCGTACTTGCGAGCTTCACTTAAGTCGCTGACCTTACGCACTTGTGGCCACATTAATGCACCTGTGGGACCTCATCGGCGGTACTTGTTTCGGACTTAGAGATTCCCAAAAATACACCCATTCTCACTTCTGTGCTCAACTGACCGAATCTACGGTCTCGCGTTTCCCGTGTACAGCCAAACCCCGCTCTTGTATGCCTTCGTTCGCAGAAGCACATCCGCTTATGCAGGAACCCCTTCATATCTGCAACCTCTCCTCAACCAATCCAACCTCGCAGAAGCATACAAGTTGCCACACCTGCTGCCAGTACCTCGTAGGTGCTCTTACAGCAGACTTGAAGCCACTAACCTTTTTCTTAAATCCGAATTTCAATCTGAATCGCACCTAAGGCCCTCAGGACACCATCCAAACATACCAACACGTCGTAAAACATGATATAAACATAGTCGAAGCCTCATATCACATCAAACAATATCAAAATCATGAATCACACCCCAATTTAAGCCTAATGAAATAAATGAACTTCCTACTTCTAAAAATGTTGCTGAACCGCATCAAATAGACTTCGAATGGCCTCAAATTTTGCACACTGGTCCCAAATGAGACAATAGACCTATTCCAACTCCAGGAACCAAAATCCAAACCCGGTACAAAAACTTTCTACGTTCAGTCAAACCTCTCAAACTTCCAATCTTTCAACTTTAAATCTTTCACCAAAAAGAGCCAAACAAACTTACGGACCTTCGAATCAATATCCAAACATACGCCTAAGTCCAAAATAACCATACGAAGCTATTAGAACTGTCAAAACTCCATTATAGAGATGTCAACACAAAAGCTAAACTCTTGTTAACTCTTTCAACTTACGCTTCCAACATTGGGAGTAAGTGTCCCGATTCACTCCAAAACATCCCCAAAACAAATCCAACCACCCCTAAAGTAACATAACCAGAAATAAACATAGAAGAGACAATAAATAGGGTAACAGGGCTACAATATACAAAAAGACCGGCCGCGTCATTACAATACCTATGATCTTTCACCTCTTCAACATTTTAGTAAAGAAGGTGCAGATCATGACCCCAAGATCCCCAAAAAGAATGTTGTTTTCCCTCAGGATAAAAACCACTATCTAGTGACATTGAATCAACAATAAATTGGCAGTCCGACAATTCTATTTCTCAAAATAGAATATTGAACAATATAGATAGCACTTTTAAAAATATTAGGTTGTAGAGAAGCCTTCAAAACATGCAGAACTCATCAAAGCCTTAGAGCACAATTTAGCAAGCTTGCAGTGCGATATTTGTTTGCCGGGTACTTCTCTTTTCCATTTCTTCCAGTAGCAGCAGAAAGAGATGGTCACAAAAACTGATCACTTTGTTCCCCAGACACCCATAAATTCTCAAGTCACTTCTCTTCCTCCCAAGTATATTCTCTTCCCAAAGATATTCCCTTCCTCTGCTAGATTGTCATGTAACACTCCATATATTCGGATTCGGTATGAATGTGTAAAATGAGTACACAGAGTGACGTTCATAAGATTCAACAAAATCGACAAAGTTTATGGAAGGTCTTTCTTCCAGCCCGATCAAGTGAAAATCTGTTAGGAATTCAAGAAAACATAAAACACTAAATTTGTAGTCCTTTCAAATGCCCAAACAGATTTTCGTGTAATAATTTACATGTTTTTTACTGGACAATGTGCAGTCTGCATGCTCACCTACATGCTCAGCCATCACGTGCACAGCAACGCACTTGTTGCAGTGCCACCACCATTGCTGCATGTTCAGGAGCACGGTTGGGCCCTCAGTTGCATGGGCGCGCACCTGAAGGGTCATTGTTAAAGCCTTATCTTGTTCCCTATACCCATACCCATAAATTTTCTTTAGAAAGGGAAGATCTTGAGAACCCAACTTCCTCCAAGGTCTCTCCATCATCCAAAGTAAGTTCTAATGTTGATTCTAAGTTTATTTCAATTCACCAACACCTTATTAATATGGGTAAACCATTCAAATCATTAGGTATTCGATTGAGACATTGTTGTTGAGAAAAGGAANGAAACACTAGAACTCGAATTAAAGATGATTGAACGTTCACCCTCTAATTGATTATAGTATTGGATTAATGATTATAGACTCTAAGTTCATGATATATGAGTTGATGGGTTTGATAGAAAAGCATGAACGGTTATAGGTTTGGGTTGTTGTGCAGCACCCCGGAAAATTTTGAAGTACTTAAGTACTATTAAGAAAGTTGATGTGTGCTAATTATATTATTTTGTGTGTAGACGAGGACTATTAATATGATGGATATAAATTTGATATGATAATAAGTATACGAGGCATATTATAAGTGATGCGGGTTCTAAGGTGACCCCTAAGTGTAAGTCAAGTTGGAAGTTACATGATAGACTAAAGTTCGAAATGAGTACGCACAAGACCAAAATTTGGACAAGCATATCTACTTATATATAGGGGGTTATGTGATGAAAAAACATTCAAATGAAAGATCTTCGAGTCTAGTTTCTAACTCCTCAAATCGTTTGATATTTGGACACGCCTACAACAAACTATAACAAAATTACCAAAGGATGGTAGAATGTGATTATGCGGCCAATTCTGCGACCGCAGAATAGTCTCAGAACTGACCAGTTTAGCCCAGTTCTGGGCACCCGTTTTGCGGTCTATTGTGCAGACCGCATACCCGTTCTGCAGTCCATTATACGACCGTAGATCTGAGTTCGGAGAGTTCATTTTCCTATTTTTATAACCCGACCCCATTTTGATAAATAGCCTTTGGGGCTCCTTTTGAAGACAAAAACTTGATATATTTAGAGAGAAGTGAGAGTGTTCTAGAGAGAGGAAGAATCTCAAGTGCTTTTTTTATAAAGATCTTATCCAAGCTTGGAAATCCAATAAGGAAATCTCACAAGATCTTCACTCAAGAGGTAAGGATCAAACCCTAGTCTTCAATTTCTAGTTTGGGGTAAAAGATGGGTGATGGGGAGTATGATTCTTGGGTGTAAGAGTATTATTTATACATGCATGTACTAATAAGGTTTGTGGGAAGATTTTTGAGCTCAAATAAGTAAGAATTGGGTTGTAAAGTGAAATAAATCTTGTGGAAGAACCTTGTAACCAATTTGCACACCCAGTGTTTGATAAAATGCTCGAATGAGCTGAGACCAACAATATCTTCCTAATTATGGTTCACTTTTATTATGTTTCTTATTATGTTGAAGTTCCTAGGATTTCCGGAACATTGTAGTAATTTAAGGAAAGTTCAAAGCGAGGTATGTTGGTTGAACCACTCTCTTAGAATTTAATTCCATGTTGTTTTCGTAAGTTTCAAGTATGGTTGATTCAAGTTCCTTATTCTCATGTTCTGATTTGTTCCCAATAAATTCAATCGTCCTAAGTAAGCAAAGTGCCCAGAATTATGTATTCAAAATGTGTTCTGAATGTTCCTATCACATTATGTTATCCTTCGGGAATGTGTTCAAGAATGATATGTGTGTTAAAATGTTATGGCTTTGAGTCGTGTTTCAAATGAAATCTAGTATGCCAAACTGTGTGAGAAAAACTCAATATGCTTAAGACTCTTAATTACTCATATGTGTATCTAAAGTCTTGATTGGAAATGTCTTATTATTGATAATATATAAAGATGGTTGGAAGTGAAATAAGTGATTTGGGGATGCCCATATGTGGCTGTTTCAACTAATGTTATGCTTCGTAAGTAGTTTCAATGTGTTTTGTCTTCTTACATATTCTTGGGTGGAAATTGTGTATTGACATTTTTGTGGAAAAGTGTTTCAATAGTAAATGATGTGTTACTCGCTTATCATTTTAACTTGTGCTTCGATTTCCAACCATTTATATGTGTTTAAAGTCTTCATTACTAATGAACTTAAAGTTGTGATTTTCGGAATATTATATGTGTTTTATGATGATGATACATGATAGGGATGATATGAAAGTGTGGAATATCAAATACGGTCACCGTGCCTTGAATAATGAATCTTGTGAATGGTCAAAAGAGCCAAGGGAATATTGTTGTTTTGATTGGTTGAAAGTACTAATGAAGATTTATACAATGTGAAAGATGATGAGGTAAATATATTTGTATTTATGTTATCTTTGTGTGCAAACCAAAAATGTTTTTGGGAGTACCGATAGTCACAGAGGAAGGGTAGGTTGAAATAATCTAACCCCGAAACTACACGTGCCGGTGTAGGAGTGGATTGTGCTTATTCCCCTTATTTGGGATGAGATTGATGTGATAAAATTACTTCCCCTTAGTTAGGATGAGATGATTGATAGTAAAGGATGATGTCGATCTGCACGGCATTGTGGTGAGATGGTCTAGCCGATCGGGTCGTGATCAGACGCCATGTCGCACACATGGTGGTCATTGTGCTTGAAATTGTAATTGAAATTGTGATTGTGGTCGATGTTACGGATGAGATGGCCTAACCGATCGGGTCGTGATCGGACTCTGTGCTAAAAGTATGGTGGTATTCGTATTGCGAACATTGGTATTTGAATGGTGATATTGTAAATAATGGTATATCAGTGCTAAAGATCTCACAACCAAAAATAATATTATCTTCATACTTTTGAAATTAATATGTCTTAACTTGGAAATTGTATATCCTTGATTGTTGATTGTTGTTTCCATGGTTTTCCCTTTTATGTTGGCATTCTATTTTGAAAGAGGACAGTTGTCGGAGCACTGCAGCTTTTATGGATGCAGGTTCTTCATCAGCGGGCAACTTTTGTCCTCATTAGCAGTCACTCTCTATTCAGTAGGTTTTGCTGAGCCCTACTCTATTCCGGGCTTTAAGTCATCTTGCATTGTATTTTGTACTATGAAGTATAGCTGGGGCCTTGTCGCTGACACTTCCATTCTTCACTTCTGTTGCACTTAGAGACTCAGTAGACAGGTTGTGGGTTGTATTTGATATTGGGAATCGAACTAGAGATGTTGGTCTTTGGAAAATAAGTTTTTCATTATATCTATAAACATGTAATAATTTGGAAATTATAAATGAAGCTGTTAATGGAGATGAATTGGGAGTTGCTAATGAAATATTTTCAATGTTTGATTAATGGAGTACATCTCCTCTTAATTCATGGATGGGTTTGGGTAGAAGGAAATCTAATAGGCTTGCTCGGCCAGGTTCAATCCGTTGAGCGCCAGTCGCGCTCCTCGATTTCAGGGCGTGACAAACTTGGTATCAGAGCCAGGTTTTAAAGTGTCCTAGGATGTCTTGGAGCCGCGTCTAGTAGAGTCCTTCTTATCGGTGTGTTGTCAACCACATCTATGATGAGGAGAATACTTGGAAATTTATGAATTTCACACTTCTTTGGTACTCGAGATCGTGCGTTATAGCTCAAGGTAAGAAGCTAATTTCCTCATCATGTCTCATTTTTCATATGAGTAACCCACGAGTTCGAGCTAGCGAGTAGGGGATGAAAGAACCAGTTGCTAGGAGAAAATGTCCTTGTCTCATGAGTGCCATTTCTGCGGTCACTTTGCGGACCGCATAACAATTATGCGGTCGCATATGCGACCGCAGACCTGTGTCGGGGCACATATGCGACCGCAGACCTGTGTCGGGGCACCCTTTTTATTAATTTAAAACCGACCCACATTCTGTTAAAACAACCCTTTAGTCTGTTTTGAGCCCATTTTCTGATATTTCTAAAGTGAGAGAGAGAGGGTTCAAGAGGGAGGGCCTAAGTTTTCATCAAATTTATCTTCAATCATCACTTAAAGCTTTGGAAATATTCAAGTAGAGCACCAAATGCTTCATCCAAAAAGGTAAGACTTCATCACCCCAGCTCTTAATTTCAAACATAGCTATAATGGGGTACTAGTGGGATACTTCATGGGTAAGAGGGTGGTTTATCTTGCATGCATATGTGATAAAGAGTGTGGAAAACAAAAATGAGCTAGAACCATGAACATTTTCCTAATTCTGAGTTCAATTTGTATATTGCTAAAATAGATTGATGTTGCTAAGGGTTCCGGATAATTATAGAGTCTAAAGAAGCGGAATTGAGGTATGTATGGCTAACTCTCTTCTTCTTAGAATCGAACTCGTGGTGTCCGAATAATTGTTCTAACTTCCGACTTGATCAAACTAGAATTGATTGCCTTAGTGTGCTGGGTTGAAATATTCATGTTCCCTAATTGTTTTAGATATTTACCATGTCATCATGCTACTTGAGAACGTTATTATGATCTTCCAAGTTCATTCCCCTATATGTGCAATGCCTTATATGATGGTACTTATCGACATGAATGATGATGTTATTTGAACGGATAAAAAGGGAAAGACTTGAATTGTAAAATATTCCCAAGTGCCAATAACTACTTAATAAATGAGGCAGGTTGTGCCATGTAACGCAATATGGGAACGAAATGTGAATTGAGTGAACAATTGAAAGAGGTTATGTCTCAAGTGAGATGGCTTAGCCGATCAGGCTGAGATCGGACGCCATGCTGTACACATGGTGGAATTTGTGTTGGAATTATTGATTTACATTGTGGATATGGATATGTCTCACCTGAGATGGCTTAGCCGGTCGGGTAGAGACTGGACACCGTGTAAAAACACGGTGGCATTGTGAGTTGTGGCATTTGGCACTAAAGATTATTAACCTAAAAAATGGAAAGATTGAATCGAAAACTATGTGATCCTTACTTGGTGTTTCTGTGCATTTCTGTGAAGCACTTATTGATTATTATGACTGCCTTCTCCTTGTTTCACTATTTATTCTACTAAGATTGGTGTTTGCCTTACATACTAGTACTATTCAACAGTACTAACGTCCCTCTTACCAGGGGCGCTACATCTTTGAATGGATGTAGGTGGTTCCATCACAGATAGCGCTGGTCGCAGATAGTGGTGCTCTCTCTCACACTCATCACATCAGTCTTGGTGAGCCCCATTTCCTCCTGGGGTCATGTAGTCCTTCTTTTGGAGAAGTTTTCACATTTTGAGGTATAGTCGGGTCCTTGTTGCCGGCACTGTCATGTTGGTATTTTGTATCATTAGAGGCTAAGTTATATTTTGAAAACTTAACTATGGCATAATGTATATAATGAAAACTGGACTAGCAACGTTTATGCATGTATATCTGATCTCTCCCCTATTTAGCAGATGGTAACGCGTCCTCTTTTCAGATCATGAATGAGTCGGGTAGGGAAGGTCTAATAAGCTTGCTCGACCGGATTCACTCAGCTGAGCGCCGTTTGTGCTCCCCGAGGTTGTTGCGTGACAAATTTGGTATCATAGCCTAAGGTTTTAAAGTGTCCTAGGATGTCTCGGAGCCGTGTCTAGTAGAGCCCTTATTATCGGGATGTTGTCGACCACATCTATAATTAGGGGGCTACTTGGACATTTAGGAATAATACCCTTCATTATGGTTCTATATCGTGCGATGGAGCGGAATGTGAGGTTTTTATCCTCCAACTCGTGCATTGTTCTAACTTTCAGAAAATGGCACCTAAGAAGAGAGCGAGAATTGGCCAAGAAGCCAATGCCACCTCCAGCCCCAGCTCCAGGACCCGATATTTCTGATGGGGATCTTAGAGGAGCTATTCAGATGCTGACTCAGTTAGAAGCTTCCCAGGCTCAAAGGTCAAATGTTGCACCCACCTCATTTAGCTTGTAAGGAGATTCTTCTCCCTCCAAGATCATTAAGGAATGGTTGTAAATAGGTTCCTTCAGTTAGACCCTCCAGTGTTCACAGGTACTGATCCCGGGGCAGACCCTCAGGATTTTATTGGTGAGATACATAAGACTCTCTGAGTTATGCGTGATATTGAGACGGAGGGAGTAGAGTTGGCCTCCTATCATTTGAAAGGGGTGGCATATTCCTGGTTTGAGATGTGGGAGGATTCCCGTGAGGAGGGAAGCCCTCTGGCGAGATAGAGTGAGTTAGCGGATGCATTCATAGACCATTTCTTACCTCCGAGACTAAGGTAGCCCGTGCTGTGGTGTTTGAGACCCTTAAACATGGCAGTATGAATGTGTGGGAGTATCATATGGAGTTCGTGCGCCTGTCGAAGTATGCTGTTCATATGATGCCGACTATGGAGGCAAGAGTGCGTCGATTTGTGCAGAGCCTTAGCCCTTTGGTTATTAATGAGGCTGCCACAGCTGCTCTAAATTCTTACATGAACTATGGAAAGATGGTGGCATTTGCCCAATCTACAGAGGCTCGAATATTAAAGCTCAAGATGGAACGAGAAGGTAGTAGTAGGGCCCGATCAG
>AWOL01S0095372.1:0-16252 GCA_000715115.1 Nicotiana otophora | reverse complement strand
TCTATGGTAAGGTTTGAATTAGGGTGACGTGGTACCACCCCCATGTATGTGCATGGTAAGGTTTCATAATGATTTGAAGGTTTTGGAACGACTCTTGGCACGTTCGAGGACGAACGTATGTTTAAGTGGGGGAGCATGTAATGACCCAATCGATTATTTTGAGCATTTCCATTTCGCTTGGTTGTTTGAGTGCATGAGTAGCTCCTTATGATGCATTATTACTTGTGTGTATCATCGGTTTCGATTTTCGTGTGATTCAGAATTAGTTTGGAAGGATGAATTTCATGTTTGAAGCTTTAAATTAGAAGAGTTGATCAAGTGTGACTTTTGTATATTTGACCTCAAATAAGAGTTTTGATGGTTCTGTTAGGTGTAAATGGTGATTTTGGACTTGGCCGTATGCCCGGATTTGAATTTAGATATTTCTAGAAGGTTTCGGCACTAATTGGAGAAAGTTAGAATTTGAAAGTTTGGAATGTTCATAAGTTTGACTGAGAATTGACTTTGATGATATAAGGTTTGAATATTTGTTCAAGGAGTTAGAATATGTTCGTTATGTCATTTGAGACATGTGTGCAAAATTTGAGTTCATTCCGAGTTGATTTGATATGGTTCGGCACGAGTTTTGGAAGTTAAAAGTTCAAAAGTTCATTAAATTCGAATTGAGGTGTGATTCATGGTTTTTATATTGTTATGTGTGATTTCAGTCCTCGCGTAAGTCCGTGTTATGTTATGGGACTGGTTGGTATGTTCAGACGGGGTCCCGAGGGGCTCGAGTGAGTTTCAGATAGGTTTGGGTTGTGTTGCGTTCGTTATTTTGATGTTTCGTCATTAAGAAAATGAGTCCTAATTTCTATTTTGATTGAAGCATTAGATCCGTATCGTAATTACGTAATCGTCAAATTTGGACATCGTATGAGGAATTTATGGCCATTTTACTAATAAATGGGTTGCCAGATTTCTCAGATTAATTACGCAATTGCCACTGAATTCGTATTTAAAGATCTGCACTATTTCCAAATATTGAAACCAACTTATTTCCTTCATTATAAGGTCAAATAGAGTGATTCAAAAGCCTAACTTGACTTTAATGTCATGAGAAATCCATTGAATCCATCAAAAGCGAGTTTTTGAATCGTTTGGCATAAGAAACGAATTAGAACAGCTGGGCAGAAGCATATAAATCGAGGGTTTGTTCATTTGGTCATATTTTTAGTTGGGAAGCTCGGATTTGGGTGATTTGTGAGGCGATTTTCACCATATGGATTGGGGTAAGTATTTTCTATTCGGTTTTGATTATATTTTATGAATATATCTTCGTTTTTGGTATTTGATTGATGATTCCAAAGAGAAATTGGGGGGTTTTGTTTAAAATTTCATAAAGTGAATTTTTGAGTTTTGAACATCGATTTGGAGTCGGATTTGAGTGAACTTAGTATGGTTGGAGTCATAATTGAATTGATTGTCAGATTTTGTAAGTTTTGTCGGGTCCGATGTGCGAGCCCGGGTTTGACTCTTTGGTTGGCTTTGAGTAAAAGTATAAAGATTTGACCTTTATCATTTGGGATTGTTTCATTAGGCATTATTTGATGTTTTTTGAGTTGCTTTTGGGTAGTTTCGAGCCGTTTGGAGGTGGATACACATGGGATGGAATTTCTAGAGTGTTGTTTGGCTTGCTCGATATTTGTCTTGGCTTGTTTGAGGAAAGTATCTTATTTAAACTTGGTTAAGGCACTAGTTGCCTGAATCATTTGTGATAGCTATGTGTTATGGGTGCGTGCATGCGTGGGGTTTGAACCCATGTGCTAATACCGAGGGTATTTATCCATGCTCGGGGTGCGTTTAGGCTATGATAAGCCTAGAATTGACTGTTAAGCTTTAAGATATGATGTTTCTCATATTTGTAACATTGTGTGAACTATTTGAGTCGTGTTTGATGCTACATAGAGGTTTAATCCCTGAATGAATTCTATAAATGCTATTCTCTGATGAAATTACTGATTTGAGCTATGATAGCACACTCTGCACATACCTACACTTTAGCATGTCATTTATACCAGTCCAGAAGCATGAAATTTGTTATTCATTCATCACATACATGTATTCTTATTTATTTAATCATATGTGATATGATTGGACTGGATGCATGTGATCACGCCGGATGAATTGTGTTGTTATGCATGTGATCATGCCAGGCGAATTATGATATTGTGCATGTGACCACGCCGGGTGGATTGTGTTGTTATGCCTGTGACCATGCTGGACGGATTATGATAATGTGTCTGTGACCACGCTGGGCAAATGGATATTATTAGCATATGAGTTGTCCGTGCAGCACGTGAGTTGTCCGTGCGAATCCAAATATTGATATTAAATCACGTGAGTTGTCCGTGAAGCACGTGAGTTGTCCGTGCGGTTGATATTATTAGCGCGTGAGTTGTCCGTGCAACACGTGAGTTGTACGTGCAGCGTGTGAATACGGATCCATCCCCCTAGGGTCACCCTTTCATGTTTCTCTCTTGATGGTGTAGACGCGAATTGCGGGTTTCTGGTTGATGTGAGCTCTGGGAGAGCTGGTTACTGTTATTGGATCGGGTTGCACACCGCAACAGACTGATATTTTTTTGTTGCATTTCATCTTTACTTGAAATTTCCTCGATTGTTTACCTGATTTTACTTGCATATCTTCCTTATATGCTGGATTGTTGACTGAGCAGAACACTTTAAAACAAAGAATTGAGAGCATCAAAGTGGTTTTACGTGCGATTTCCTGTTTTGATCATGTATCTGTTCTATACTTGTTGAAATTATGAACTACATATGTGTTAGTGAGGATCATCTATAGTTATTGGTTCTTTCACTTCGCTGACGTCAGTTAGGATACTTATTGAGTACATAGGGTCGGTTGTACTCATACTATACTTTTGCACCTTGCGTGAAGATCTTGGAGTTGTTGTTGGTGTTTATGGCAGGAGCTGGCATTGAAGATGTACTCGCCTTCCCGTTATGGCTATCACTTGTCCTTGGTAGCTTTAGATTTGAATATTGTTCATGTACAATCCAAACAGATGTGGTAATTATTTCAGTTCATTTTTTGTAAAACTCTAAATCTTAGAAGCTTACGATTTGTACTACTAGTCCTTGGGGATTCATTGTATAAGAGTTCGGTTATATTATCATTATTTTCTCAGTAGTTCTTATTTGAAATTGGATTATTGTTAAATTGGCTTACCTAGCGGGTTGGGTTAGGTGCCATCACGACTAGTTGGATTTTAGGTCGTGAAACCATACCTTTCTTCTCCTTTCTATTTTTCACCCATAATATCTTTTCTCACCTCCAGCACATTCCAAACCTCTTCAAAAGTTGCTCGATCGATAAAATGACATTGCTCCACTTCTTTACTTTCACAAGCGAAGAAATCATACGAGTTATGCTTTACATTTGCAATAAGTTTATCAGCACCAAAGAAGGCATTTTTGGGCTTAAATTCTAAACTCGTTTTCTCTTTTGTCCAATCATCTTTTTATTTCTTTTATGCTTTGTTATTTTCCTCCCTTTTATTTGACTATGTCATGGCCTAAAATTCCACTAAGCTGCGATGACACCTAAACCAACCCGCTAGGTAAGCCTAACAGTAAAAGTAACTATTATTATAAGAGAACAATAGAGATAATGATTGAAATACCTAAAAGAGTTTAATACAACTATCCCAATGACTGATAATACAAGTCATGGGTGGCTATGAATAAGAGTGCAACTACAGTATGAGAAACAATATATCATCTGTTTGAAATTTACATAAACAGAGCTATAACTTCTAATCTACCACGAACAAATGGTAGTATATATCGGGAGTGCTGGTACGTCTTCAATGCTAGACGCACGAACTCTGCGACCGCACTCCCCCAAATACCTGTACACAAGATGCAGAAGCATAGTAATGTAACCGACTCAATGTACTCAGTAAGTATCTTGACTAACCTCGGCGAAGTAGTGACAAGGTTTTTAAGTCAAAAGATAATCACTAATATAACTTATTCAGTTAGATTTACAATAGTAACAAGACTATAATAAAAAGTAGATTACAAGAACAAATATGAGAATAGCAAATGATTAACAAAAAGAATTAACGACCAGTTCCTCAATATCACAACCAACCCTTTTCTAACAGCTCAAATCATGATGCTAATGCAATAACCACTAAAATACCATAGTAAATGAATCTTCATAATAAGAGGAATGTATTCAAGATATCAAATCAAATGGCACGGCAACACCGTTCGTGTATTTACCCCATCCTTACCAAACATGTGCATGTATGTCAAATCAAATGATACGGAAACACCCTTCGTGCATTTATCTCATCCTTACCAAGTATATATATATAATAGTACCAGCCAAGTAGAAGGAATGCCAATAATAGTAACAACGCAGTAAAAACTACACAGATAGCAGTAACAAACAAGGCAGAAGCATATGGATAACAGTAACAATAAAGTAGGAGGCACATAAGTAATGATAGCAAATAAGGTAGGAGAATATAGATTTCAATAGCTAGGAAGGTAGAAGGTTTAGATGAAACCACAACAAACGAGAAAAAGGCATAGATGTAAGTATTACAAACAAGAAGAAAAGCATGATTGAAACATTAATAAAAAAGTAAAAGGCGCGGATAGAATAATAACAATTATGGTAGAAGGCAAAGACGTGACAACATTCAAGCAACATAGAAAGCATAGGTGCAGAAATAACAACTCAAGATAAAGGCATATGTGTATACACAAGGGAAAGATAACACAATATAATGCATGTCTCTCGTCCTCACCTGCACGGAAACACCCTCCGTGCCATGAACTCTCATCCTCACAATAAAATATAAACCAAATTGCATGGCATCACCTTTCGTACTTTTACTCTCTTTCTCACATGATAATGTAAAATAATGGCACGGTATCACCCTTTGTGCTTTTAAATAATGGCACGGCATCACCCTTCGTGTATAAATCACTCTTCCTCACAAGCATGGAAACACCCTCCGTGCAATTCACTCTTCTTCACCAAGTATATATACATCAACACCAAGCAAGGTAGGAAGCATGGATAAAATCAAGAAGGGTGATTAAGCATAAAACATCATGTGAATGATATCCACAACTTTTGCACCAATAAGCCAATCAACAAACCTCAAGAACCCCAATTTTCAAGTATCACAACAAAGTTGAAACTTGATCTTCAACATAAATATGGGACCAAAGTATCTCAACAATAACGGACATAGATATTTGTTCATGATATAGGTATTGTTACGACCGATTTTAGCACATCAACAGTCTCACAATTAGTCCATCATATTTAATCCAGTTGTAATAAGCCAATGCATGGTCCCTAGCATTGAAATTGTGCGGATGCTATTATTGCAGTCAAGTAAAACATGAGGCAAGGAAATCACAAAGTCCAACAAGGCACAAAAAATCATATAATATACCCCAAGCATGGATAACCCTGGCACATGCATATACGTTTGTCACCTCGCATATACATCACATCCGCATGTAGCAAACAATATCATTTTATTAGAAACATTCTCTCAACAAAGCTATGCAAGATACTTACGTCTTCTCGTAACACAATCAACAATCAACCACGGCTTTTCCCTTAGAACAAGCCTCCAAACCAGTCGAATCTAGCCAAACAACATTCAAACAATTCAAAACAAACTTTAAAAATAACCTACGAATTAAAAAGGTTCAATATTTAACTAAATTGAAAAGGTCAAGAAAAAGACAACTCGCGCCCACATGATTGAAATCCAAGATTCGGATCAAATCTCGATTATCCATTCACCATTGAGTTCGGAGATGTGATTTCTGTCAATATTTGATCTCAATTTGAGGTCTAAAAATCAATTTTATAAAATCCCTAAATTCTACCCAAAACCTCTAATTTCTATTACGAATAGTGTCTCAACAACACATATATCGCAAATGCAAAAAAATACCTCGCATTTGTGAAGTTCCTAACTTTGCAAATGCGGTCCAAGCTTCACTTTTGCAAAGCTTCCCCACTCTGGCCAATGTCGCAAATGCAACACCGGTCGGATCACTCGGGACCCCAACCAAATATACAAGACCAAAAATATCATATGAACCTACCAGAATCGTAATAACACCGATCCGAGGTCGTTTACCAAAAATGTTGACCATGGTCAACTCTAGTCATTTTTAAATTCACAAGTCACATTTTTTAAAAAAAATCGAATTTACATTTTTTTCAAAATCGACATGGGCTACACACACAAGTCATAAATTATCAAACAGAGCTATGAAATGTCTCGAAACACAAAAAGAGAAGCTAGTACTCAAAATGACCAATCAGGTCATTATATTCTCCCCTACTTAAATATATGTTCATCCTCGAACGTGCCAACAGTCATTCCAAAGCCGTCAATTAATTAAATGAACTCATTATACATGTACCCATGAGTGACCTAATGCCGTCTTGATCCATAAAATTCATGAACACACCCTCGATTGAATATTCTTCTTCGATTTTAGCCCACATGATGTGTAACCTAATTCCAACATCCGGAACCCTTTATAAGATCTAGTCCTTGTATATATACACTATATCAATCTCAAAGCTGCATCAAGTTGTCAGTGCACTTCAAGGTTAAACCACATGATGTGCCACATGACTCAAGTACTCACAACAATAACTTCCGACCCCAATAGCTGCTCCTTACCAAACTTGGTGCCAGTAATATACTTCATATCAAATGAAACCTCATTTCGGACCTTCACAACATCGTTAAATGATAAAAGTACCATGCTGAAACTCATAACCACCAAAGAAATCAATAAGTCATGGAGTTCTCTCGTCCGACAAGAACCATTGCCAAATTTTGAGTGAAAATATGGTATTAGTTTTCCAAACATTACTTATCCCCAATACGATAATGTAAATCTTGTGTCCAAAAGATTCGGCTCACCCAATACAAGTAGTCCAACAGACAAGTCACACCAAAAGCCATATGGAACCTCACACAACATTGTCCATACACCAAACAACCTATAACTCAAATATATCGAAAAATAGAAAGAAAACAAGGTACGAGGACTATCCAACAAGTACAACAGATACAACAAAAAAAGCATAACTTCATGAACTCATCCCACAAAGGGAAAACAAAACACACGAAATAAACACAAAAGGGTATTCCACATAACTCCGTTGTGGCACACAACCCGATCCGAACATATCAATCCACATAAGGATACTCGTCGAGCCATAATGCTCGTGCTCACTAAGCACATATATGTCAACATCAAACATGATAGAGTGCACAAATATAAATGTGAGAAGATGAATAGGCATAATACTATACGGGGAAAATGGCAAGCATAACTAAGGTGCAATAATCAAATCAACATCACGAGAGTCCTCTCACCCATGTATCCTACAAGGCCTAAACAGAATTACAACATACGTGCGAATAATCAAATAGCCTCACAACCTGGCATAGCATAAGGGAGAAACACATGACATAGACCAGGGAGCGGATAACATCTATTCCACTATTGAATACACATTCTCATTAGGCCTACAAATAGCCCCCAAATCAATTCTAGTCATCCAAACAGGTATATAACCTTCCAAAAGCACATAGCAACCTATCCATTATACATACCATCAGCTATCCAATTCTTAACATATCTCCACAATTCGCAATTAATAAATAGTCTGCCTATGAGAACATTCAGTTTATAAATCTCATGAATACCAAAATATCTATATCTAATTCCAGCTCCACTACTCAATTGACTTATACATCACTCATACATCATCATCTTACGGAAAATGCTGACATAGAGATTCTGCGCCATGTAGCAAAACCTGAACCTCAGCATCCCAAACCAGGCGATCACTATAACACTAGCCAAGCATCCGCAATTCCAAACATAACGCGTATCCTAAAATTCACACCATTCTCATGCAATACCAAATAGTTCTTGCATTCTCTTAGCATCTGAAATCGTCCATGCCTTCTAGAACTCATGACCTTCTCTTCGAAACTAAACTGCAATCTTGTACTCACAATTTTCAATCCCACACAGCGCATCGCAACTATCATGCTAACTTGTGAAAATACAAAAATCTTATAATCAACTCTGAACCACAAGCAGGAGGAACATCTCATCAACCAAGCACCATCCATTTAACTATATTCAGGAAGACATCACCATATATAACACACCTTCTATACCTATAGAAGACATTAACCCCGAACCGTGGCCATAACCATTATGAATTCTTCAAAAACCATTAACACTTAATGAAATCATCAGAACTGATTTCCTATAACCCAACCGAGTCACGCAGACTGCCAAACCCAAAAGTAACTCACTCTAAAATGCTCGCTCTGAAGGGACCTTTAGCGAATCCAAAATTATTTCCTGTATCTCTCCAATACTGTCGTGTAGAGTCAATATTGATATAGAAGTACCGCAAATCCAGAAACCATCCACTACAAACTTTAAGCCCTAGCCATACACAGATATGAAAATCCTTAAGCCACATATGAATCTAGAACTCATCAGAACCACCTCGAAAGTCATTCACCTTGTTCTAATGTCCTTTACACAGCCAATACACACCGAACAACCCGCACTTTACCAGCATATGAACATCCAATGAAACAACCAAGAAATTTTTTTTCCTTGCACACTACATCCACAATGAATATCAAGCTCGAATCATTCCCCAAGTCACCCTTTTCAAATCATAGTTGATCCAGTAACGCCCCTTAGTCCAAAAATTGATATAACACATAACCTTGCACTCCGATCATCAATAGCGGACTCAGCCACTTGGCTCGAGGCCATAGATTACATTGTTGATAATCCCACAATACCCTTCCTTTATAGCTACCCCGGTACTACACTGTTAGTCATCTTAATACTTCATAAACTTATGTAACACTGGTCATAAGACACTTCATAAACTCTGCCATGTGCATACTCATCCTTGTAACAGTCAACCCAACTTCATCAAATGCTCCGAAGTGATAACATATGCATTCCATTGAATAGAAGCTTCATACGAAGCACACGACTTCAAATCTTCACGCAAGAGATAACCCACTAACTATACTCAAATCAACACCTTCCCGTGACCCTATCATGGTCACAACAACTAGGCAAGCAATTAATCCTTATGATTCTATACTCATCGACAAGATATAAGAATCATCTTCATTCTCCAAATGAACAACCAAAAGATCTACTAACACATCAGCATTTAAGCATGGACAACATATCGCATTGGTAATCAAGCATTCACAGTCCTTCGTAGCCCATCTGCAACATCAGAAGCCGTTGGTGCACATTGATACTTTATGCTCCACATCACTTACGGGCGAATAGAAAGAATCAAAGTTTTAGGTTTCAAGCTGAAATGAGGTCGCACTATAGCGAAAGAAAGAAGAGAAGTTACCTAGATGTCATTTAGCCTCTTGAAGATAGGTATTGACGTCATCATACCAATCGAAAATACTCTACTGGAAACTTTCTCACGACTTGTAGAACCTATAAACAGAGTGTTTTGATTTTATCTTGTCACGACCCAACATTCCACTAAATCATGATAGCACCTAACCCAACCCGCTAGGTAAGCCTAACAGTAAAGATCATTATTAAGATAAGAGACCAATAGAGATAATGAATGAAATAGCCAAAAGAGTTTAATATAACTCTCCCAAGGACTAGTAGTACAAGCCATGAGCGACTATGAATAAGAGTACAACTACAGTCTGAGGAAAAATACATCATTTGTTTGGAATTTACATAAATAGAGTTATAACTTCTAATCTACCACGAATAAATGGTAGCTTGTATAGGGAGTGCTGGTACGTCTTCAATGCTAGACTCTCGAACTCTGAGGCCCCTCTTACCCATTTATCCGCACACAAGGTGCAGAAGCATAGTATGAGTACAACCAACCCCATATACTCAGTGAGTATTTTGACTAACCTCGACGAAATAGTGATGAGGTTTTTAAGTCGAAAGATACTCACTAGTATAACTTGTTCAATTAGATTTGTAATAGAAACAACACTAGAAATAACAAAGTAGATTACAAGAACAAATATGAGAATAGCAAATGATTAACTAAAAAAATTAACGACTAGTTCTTCAATATCACAACCAACCCTTTTCTAACAGCTCAAATCATGATTCTAAAGCATTAACCACTAATACAATATAGTAGTCCACGAATCTTCATAATAATAAGAATGTGTTTAAGATATCAAATCAGCAGGTGAAAGAGGCCACGTGGGAGGTCGGGGAAGAGATGAAGAAGAAGTATCCTCACTTGTTTGAATAGTTGTGTAATCCTTTCTTTTACGAACATGTCGCCTAAGATGCTCATTTTGATTATATGTTGTTTACATAAGGCCACGGTTGGTGTGTTTTTGAGTTATGATATGTCGTTGGGTTCTATACATGTTTGTAAGATGTGTTTCTGGGGCTCTCTCGCAGGTGGATAGGCCTAGTTACAAACGAAACTCTGGCAAAATTTTTGAGACTTTACAGAGTTAGTTAAATTTGGGGTTGCTAATGTAGGATATGTTAACTGAGTTGAACAAGGTGATAATAATGGAATCTGATCCTTATTCGAGGATGAATGATCTTATGTGGGGGAGGATGTAAGGCCTCGTAAAATATTTCCTAAAAATCCGAGTTCCGTGATGCCAAAGTAGGCATAGAGGTTAATAATAGTAGAAATTCTTCGCCGCGAGCTTGCTCGCCGCAGTTTGAACTTTTTGGATTGAACAATGCACCGAAGAGTAAAGGAAAATATTTGGCAGTGTTATGCATTTTTGCGGTCCATTATGCGACCGCAGAATCACTCGGTTCATTATACGACCGCAGAATAGGTATGCGGGCCGCATAGTAACCGCAGACACGGACATATTTTTGGTTGTTTTGGTCACCGATTATGCGACCAATATGCGGTCCGCATATCGATTATACGATCGCATACCTTGTTCCGAAGCTTCATTTTTGGGGTTTTTAAACCCGACCCTATTTCATTAAAACACATCCCATGAACCATTTTGATCATATATTCTGATATTTTTAGAGTGAGAGAGATGGTCCTAGTGGGAGAAGTGATCTTCAGCACATTGCTCTCCAATTATCACTTAGAATCTTGAATATTATCAAGAGAGGCACCTAGGTTTTCTTCCGAAGAGGTAAGATTCTATCACCTAAATTCTTAACTTCAAAATGTAACTAGAATGGGCTATTAGTAAGGTAATTCATGGGGATGTGAGTGCTTACCTTGCATGCATGTATCCTTGTAGTATGTGGGAAGATTGTGAGCTAAAAATGACAGAGAATGGGTTGGGGAAGGATGGAATCCTCCACAAAGAAAAAGGGCCTTAAGGCATTGATGCACACCTAGTGTTTGATAATATGCTCAAATGAGCTAAGACCATGTTCATCTTCCTAATTTTGGTTCAATTTTGTTATATTGCTAAAATAGATTGAAATGGCTAATATTCCGGAACATCTTAGAGTTTTAAGGAGCTCAATTGAGGTATGTTGCCTAAACCCCCTTCTTCTTATAATTGAACCCCACGATGATCATGTAATTGGAGTAAGCCCTTGATAATTATAGAACTGGCAATTTCCAACATGTTTGTGTTGAAGGATGTAAGTTCAAAATTTATTCTAAATGCTTCATCATGTTATCTTGTCATTGAGGATGTGTTTAAAAATGTGGAATATGGGTTAGAAATGTTAATACTTCATGTCAAGATCGAAATAAAGGTTGTTATGCCTAATTGTATGAAAAGCCTCTATGTGCCTAAGATTCCCAAATAGCTCATATGTGAATTTAATGTCTTGAATGGGGAGCCTTATTGATTTTGATAATGATATTGAATGTGGAAAAGGGGTCTGGAACTATGAGATACGGCCAAGTTCCAAGAATGACTTTGTAATCATAATCACTAGTGTCAATGAATCGAAAGTACAAGAAAGAAGTACGGTGTGAGATGATTGACTGAAAAAGGTAATGTCTCAAATGAGATGGCCTAGCCGGTCGGGCCGAGACCAGACTCCGTGTAAGAACACGGTGGTATTGTGGATGAAATTGTAAAAAGGGTTGATGTCTCAAATGATGTGGCCTAGCCGATCGGGCCGTGATCGAACGCCATGCCGCACACATGGTGGTACTGTGCTGGAAAGTTATAATGAAATTGTGGAAATGTCTCAGACGAGGCGGCCAAGCCGGTCGGGCCGAGATCGGACTCCGTGTAAGAATACGAAGGTATTGTGAATTATGGAACATCGGTACTAAGGGTCACTCAACCTAGTAATATGAAAATTGTCTTGAAAATGTATATGATCCTTAACTTGTTGTTTTACTATTATTTGTAGACCTTATTGAATTCTTGATTATTCCTCTTGTATTATTATTCACTCTATTGAGTTGGTGTTTAGCTATACATACTAGTACTATTTGATGGTACTAACGTCCCTTTTGCCGGGGGCGCTGCATCTTTAAATAGATGCAGGTGGTTACAGAGCAGACAGCGTGGATCACGGATAGTGCTGCATCCTCTTCTCAGTGGACTCGGTGAGCCCCATTTCATTCCGGGGTCATGTATTGTACCTTTTGTTTATATTATGGTCACTTTTTGAGATATAGCCGGGGCCTTGTTGCCGGCGATACCATCTTTACTCTCTTTTGTATCTTTAGAGGCTCCGTAGACACTATGTGAGTTGTATATGGGTGTTTGGAATATTAAACAAGTCATGTTGTGTTTGATCACTTGTTCCACTTAAACTTTAAGTAATATGTATTTTGGGACTTAAAAGCGCAATGACTAATGATATGATTTAGTATTGTATGAATGAGACTCCTACTCTATAATTAATGAAATCACATCTTCTCTTGATCATGGGTTAATTAGGTAGAAAGTATCTAACAGGATTTCTTGGCGAGGTTCACTTGGCTGAGCGCTTCCCGGGGATGGGGCTTAACTAACTTGGTATCAAAGCCTAAGGTCTTAAAGTGTCCTAGGATGTCTCGGAGCCGTGTCTGGTACAGTCCTTCTTATCGGTATGCTGTCAACCACATATATAAGTTGGAGGCTACTTGGACATTTAGGAACAATACTCTTCTTTGATACTCTGGATCGTGCGATGAAACTAATTTTACAGTTGTTCCTCCTCTAACTCGTGCATTCCTGTAACGTTTAGTATGTGGCACCTAAACAGAGAGCGAAAACTGGCCAAGGAGCCAATGCCGCCTTAGGAGTGGTAGTTGACCCTTTATTTGATGATGTGGGTAAACACCCGAGGGGTGAGGATAATCCCCCGATTGCTACACTACCTGATTCCACTACACCGGACCAGGCCACACCAGTTCCTACACCTACTGAGGGTGCGACGGTTCCTCCACCTGGCATTCCAATTCCACTTCCAGCCCCAGCTTTTGGCTCTTGTATTTCTGATGGGGATCTTAGGGGAGCTATTCAGATGCTGACTTAGATAGTGGCTTCTCAGGCCCAAAGGTCGAATGTTGCACCTACATCCTCTAGCCAGCAAGGGGACTCTAGTGGTTCCGCTGTCAACATGTTTCTGTAGTTGGATCCTCCAGTGTTCACGGGTGCTAATCCTGAGGAGGAACCACAGGACTTCATTGATGAGATACATAGACTCTCCGGGTTATGCGCGCTACTGAGACGAAGGGAGTGGAGTTGGCCACCTACTGCCTGAAAGGAGTGGCCTATTCTTGGTTTGAGATGTGGGAGGACTCTCAGGAGGAGGGGAGCCCTCCAGAGAGATGGAGTAAGTTTGCTAATGCCTTTATATACCATTTCTTGCCTACCGAGACTAAGGAAGCCCGTGCCATAGAGTTTGAGAATCTTAAGCAAGGGAGTAGGAGTGTGTGGGAGTATCACATGGAGTTCGCACGCCTGTCAAAATATGCCATTCTTATGTTGCCTAATATAGAGGCTAGAGTGCGCCGGTTTGTGCAGGGCCTTATCCCCTTAGTTATTAATGAGGCCACTACAACTGCCTTGAATTCAGACATGAACTATGAGAAAATGGTAGCATTTTCTCAAGCTACAGAGGATCGCAAGTTGAAGAACAAAAGGGAGCGAGGGGGTATCAGCAAGGCTCGGTCTGCGGGAAACTTTGGGGAGTCATTTGGTGGGGGGAGATCCGCTTTCAAGGGAGGGTCATCAGGGACGACCCAGTCTCATGCTCAGTCTTCAGCCAGTGCACCGCCAACGGGGCATAGTCAGAAGCAGGAGAGTCCCTTCAGGCCCAATCAGGGCAGCAGGGGACCCCACCATCAGGGTCGATCAGGAGGGAGGTTTCCACAGTAGCGGAGGCCCCCATGCCCCAGGTGTGGGAAGATGCACTCGGGGATTTTCTACATGGACTTACCAATATGTTATGGGTACGGATTGAGGGGTCATATTCAAAGGGAGTGTCGTACATCCCGCCAGGGTGCGGGTAGGGGCACAGCACAACCATCCAGTTCTGCAGCTGTTACATCTTCCGCACCCCTCCAGTTCGAGGCCCTTCAGCACCAGCAGGGCATGGCACTGCTAGGGGTGGTGCGCAGAGTTCTGGAGGACCCAACCATTTCTGTCACGCCCCGAACTCAGGAAGCGCGACCGGCGCTCAACCGAGTAAACCCAGTCGAGCAAGCCTAATTTACATTAACCTCTCATCATTATTCATGCATGATTTACCATAACATAGTTAGATCTTGACTTTCACATTAAATACATTTGGCTAAATGGCCTAAACTTCTCCTCACGATGGGTACATAGCTTTATAAATATCTGTAAATACTGTGAACATAGATACATGACAAAACTCAAAACTTTAAGTACATAACCCACAGTGTACATGGAGCTTCTATGACAATGGATACCTATATACATAAAATGAACTAGACCCAAACACCCACTAGAACTGTAGCGGGCTCACTATAAGCTGAGTAGTGAAGAAGATCCCTATCAAAGATCAATATCATCTTGTAGAAGTATACCTGCATCCATTAAATGATGCAGCGCCCATGGCAAAAGGGATGTGAGTACATGTGGAATAGTACTCGTACATAAGGCAGTCAAAACAACATATGAAAATACGGTAACTCAAATAAGAGGCAAATAAAGTACATCAAGAAACTACGAAACATCCCATAGGATCACATTTCAAGTCTTATTATACTTGTATCATTCTAAACTTCTTTTAGGACACACTGAGCCATATGAACTATATGTGGAATACATAATATAATGTAATTGTAACAACATGTACAGACAAGGCCAATGAAAGTGGCACTTTCCTCCCTTATGTTTACACATATACATTCCATAGACCGCCCTTAGTGTTCACGTATCATATTATACACCTATGCGTCTCATAGACCGTTCACAGTATCACCTAGACAGTACATCTGTGTGTTTCATAAATCGTTCACAGTGTTCACTTACACAATACAAATACACCTATTCAAGGGGTTGGAAATAGAACATGAATATAATGAATCATAGAAACAATAAAAGGACTTAAATAGTCATTAATGTCAAGCAGATGTATTTAGAGCTTCCATTAACATTTATAGATATTCGGTCGGGGATCTTCTATAAACACCTTAACACAAAGGGGCCCTGCCGCCTCACCCTAACATATGCGGGTGGGGGTATATCACAAAATCACAATCCCTACACAAAGCGGCGCCCAACCGCCTCACCCCAATATAAGCGGGTGGGGGTGTATAATTATACAACAATCCCTACACAAATCGGCCTTGCCGCATCACCCTAAGATATTCGGGTAGAGGTGCATCACCATACAACAATTCCTACACAAAGCAGCCATGCCACCTCACCCCAAAATACGCGGGTGGAGGTGTATTCCAATACCACAATCCCTACACAAAGTGGCCCTACCGCCTCACATCAATATATGTGGGTGGAGGTGTATCACAATACCACAAATCCTACACAAAGCGGCCCTACCGCCTGACCCTAATATATGCGGGTGGAGGTGCATCACAATACCACAATCTCTACACAAAGCGGCCCTGTCGCCTCACCCCAAATTATGCGGGTGGAGGTGTATCACAATACAACAATCCCTACACAAAGCGGCCCTACTGCCTCACCCCAATATATGAGGGTGGAGGTGTATCACAATACCACAATCCCTACAC
>AWOL01S0095367.1:10170-27750 GCA_000715115.1 Nicotiana otophora | reverse complement strand
CATTAGCTGTGAATCAAATTTCAGTTATACTTTTACTAAATGGGAGCCAGGATGTATATGGAACTGGATGTGATTTTGCTAGACAATATGGGAGATTACTGTATTATCCTTAGGAGATGTGCTTTAGAGTGAAGACTCGTACTTCCATAAATATGAAAGAAATTTTGCATAGAGTTGGTTCATGTTCTTTGTCATAACATACTGTACCTCTCATGGTGGTTTAATTTTTGACTTTTTTCTTAGTTTCCTAGTATTTTTTGGTTTCTTATCTTAGTATTTTTCCCCTGATTTGAATTTCTCTTAAGGATTTGGAATAGCAGACTCAATATCTCATCATACTACTTATCTCATTTAAGTTGTGAGGAAAATATCAATGAAAAAGGTAACTATTCGAGAAAGAATAAGCAGTTCATGACTAATTGCTTTGTGTGTTATAAGAGTCGGGAGCGGTTGATGCATTTCCATTCTACTGCGACCATACCATTGCAAAATTAAATCAATAGATGATACTATTGGTTGAGTGCCCAAATGCACATACCCTATTAGATGCATGTAGTATTAGCATAGGTTCAAGTAATCTTTGCTTCTTAAGCAATGTGCCTTGGCTATTTGATTTGTAAGTGGAATTTTTGTCTTTGAGAATTATGGAAAATACCCTCTTTCATTTGTCATACCATTCCTAGAAAATTAGTTCTTAGAGAGATCTCATCCTAATTGCCATTTATTCAAATGCCCAATTGTTGTTACTAAAAATTGTACACAAAAAGATATATAGGAGTTACTGATATTCTTAATGTCACTGCTAATTTTTAGACATTTTATAATTTGAAAAATACATGTCGATTCATTCAGTAATCGTCAAGATAGGATTGGGTAGACTTGGTAAGGAGATAATTGTCAATTTCTCATCTCCAAAGATTCCACAAATAATACTAATGAACAGATTTGTATTTGTGATTTAATCAATTACAAAATTTAGTTCTATATTCGTAAAATAATAAGAATTATTTTTATCCAACAAATTTATAAAAATATCACTTATTAGTCTACTTAAGTTTTTTACTATCGCGCTAAGCGCGTATAACTTCACTAGTTTAGAGTAAATATCAAGACTACGTAATTGAGGTTACAAGTTCTTACATTGATTAGTGTCCGGATTAGTTGATCTCAACTTGTTGATACCGAAGATCTCATTTGATTAAAATATTCAGATCTTTGATTTAATGCTCAACGACTTTTAATGGTTACTAAAATACACACAAATATTAAGCATAAAAATATGTATTTTTATCTAAAGCATATCATTTATTGATTTTTGTTTAGAATTTTAAAAGAAATATTGCAGAATCTTGAGTACTAGTATTCACGCACGGCACGTTATAATATGTAATCATATTTCGTTTACTTCCAATTTCTTTTTGTGTTAATGAAATTGGAACTCTAATTAGTTGATTATTTATTTATCATTGTTATCATGGAATTAATTAAAGTATTTACCATGGGTTACATATGGATATACACGTGCATTTGTTTCAACGTACTTATTATATCATAAACAAGACCGAGCCTCCATCTAAAAAGGAAGAAAAATAAGTATCAACAACAACAATGGCATGACTTAGACTTTTATTTTTGGCTTAAAATATGGCTAGACTTACTTTACCACATTATGTAGAAAGCCGTGTAGTGATCTTCAGCCATACAATTGTAAACACAATCTTATACTCTTTTTTCCAAATTTTATGGTGATTATTTTTGGTGAAATAATCAAAGTATAAAGTTCTCACAGAGGTAAAAGTGTCCTTTTGTTTTTGGGTTGAGTAGGGGGTGCAAGATGAATATAAACAATAAGTATCTATTTTTTCTCAATTAATGAACACTTACATTGTGTTTCTATTACATATCTGTGTACGAGTCTGCAAAAACACAAGGAAGCAAACAAGATGATCTAATCTTACGTAACAGTGGAGCCATCTTTTTTCCTAACCCTTTTATCTTGCATTATTACCTATTTTGCTTGGACCAAGAGTGAAAGAGTGTTCAAGTTTGAAAGAAGCGAAATTTTTTTTCTGACAAAGGGTGTTCAATATATGTTATGCATCTTTAAAATTTAATATTTTATTTATATACACAGTATAATTTTTTAACGGATGGTGGTCAATTAACAACCCTTCAAATAATGTGGCTATCGGGAAGCATGTCAGGCTAATAGAAGGAAAAAAATATATAAAAGAGAAGAGCAATAAATTGCACAAGATAAGACAAGACAAGACAAAATTTACATGGTTCGGCAATTTTTGCCTACTCCATGGCCACACAAAGAATAACTCTTTATTAATTGAAAAGAAAGAAGAAGTTGAAGGATGATCTTCAAATTAAAATGCAGACCCCTTTTATAGGCATTTGAATGCCTTGCCGACGTAAGCACTTACGTCATAAGAAAAGAAAATTCAACTTGCCGACGTACGCACTTACGTCATAAGAAAAGAATTCAAAGATGAATTCTTTCGCCTATCATTTTTCTTCTCTCTTTGACTTTTCTTTCTTTTGTTTTGTCTACTTTTCTTTCTTTCACATACAACAACAGGTTTGCTCCTATCAATCTCCCCCTCAAACCTATGTTACATCAAAAAAGAAATTTAAAAAAAAGATTTGCTATTCTCTGGTGGCGCCTTCACGGTATCAGTCTTGAAGGCTAACTGAGGCAGTGCACAACCTCAGTTTGTCAATACCGACAACTTTGGTCAACATGTCTGACGGGTTCTTTGATCCTGGTATCTTTTGCAGGGAAAAAGTTCCTTCACTTATCAACTCTAGGATATGATGATATCTCAATTGGATGTGCTTTGATCTTGCATGAAATACTGGATTCTTGACAAGATGAATTGCACTCTGGCTATCGCTGAAAAGCTCATAATTGTCCAGCTCTTTAAGAAAATTCTTGAGCCAATCTCTTTTCCACCTTCTGAGATCGCCATGTACTCTTCTTCAGTGGTAGATAGAGCAATAGTTTTCGAAAGTCTGGATATCCAGCTAACAGCAGTACCACCCAAGGTGAACACGTAGCTTGTGGTACTTTTTTGAGTATCCAGATCGCCGCCTAAATTTGCATCAGCAAAATCTTGTAAGATAATATTGCTCTTTTTAAAATAAAGTGTCATACCTGAGGTGCCTTTGAGATATCATAATATTCATTTTACACTTCCCAATGCTCATTTCCTGGATCTGACATGTATCTACTGATGTTGGGCATATTCTTATAAGTTTTAATGTTACTTTACTCATATTTTTACCGCTTTTTGGTGCTATCTGATCTTTAAGGTGCCCAACGTGTGTTAATTATTAGTGTTATAATTAATTGAGTTGCGTGTGATAATTTATGGTGTTTGGAGTGCAAATATATGAAGAAAAGGTGCTCCAGTTATAGAAGAAGAGGGTGGATGCGTCGCATCCAACCTAGGAAAAATCATATTTTTTTGCACCCTAATCAGTGAAGTCTGGCCAAGGCATCTGCCTTAGCATCCGCACCTGGGCACATCAGAGATGGAGGAACAAAGTCTAACCAAAAGAATTCCATAGACAGCAGAGATGGAGGAACAAAGAGTGGATGCAAAGCATCCACTCTAGCACGCGAAGCTGAAGAAGTGGAAGCTAAGGCGGACGCGAAGCATCCACCCCAACATCAAACCCTGAAGATGATTCGGAAAAGGAAAAGTGAAGCTTTGGCCAACGACCTTTGTACGCAATATATAAGTCAAAAACGCCTCTTTTAGGGCATCGAACATACTTTTTGAAGGGGATTCGACCTAGGGAGAGCACAGAGCCGCCGTGGAGGCCGGGTTTCATCTTTTTTCTACAAAACTTAGTAATTTTTATGTTTCTTTGTATTATTTATTGTTTGGCTACCATGTCTATGTAGAGTTAAACTTCACGGTCTAGGGTTGTGGTTCTTTCATGACTATTGTTATTCGAATATTGATTTTAATTTTTAGTTTATTGTATTAGTTTATTTATTCAATCTTGCACTTAATTATTTGATTGCTTGATCACCAATTTAATACTATCTATGAATATGGAATTAAACTCGAAAGTGGAAATTCTAGATTGCATATAAGATTGAGTAGAATAAGTTCTTGAACATGGGCATCGAGTAACGGGTTCGCAGTTAGGATAGACATATACCTAATTGCCTTGCTTGGTTAATTTATAGAAATTATAAATGTGTTCTTGTTAGTTATAATTCCATAGACATATAGGTGTTAGGTTAGTTTGAATAGGCGAGTAAGAACTCGACAGATTCTTATGAGCAATATTAACCTTGTTAACCAATAAACTAAATAACTTAGTTAGTCAATTCAATTGAAGAATACAATATGAATGTTAGATATCCCATAACCCTAGATCGTTTTCATCACATTGATAATATAAAAATCTGTTCTTCCTCTGTTTAAAGTTCATTAGTTATTTTATTTTTAGTTTAACTATTTTAGCGTCAATATTTTTGGGTTTAATCCTTGTTCAGATAATTAGGATAGTCTGATCTAGTTAATAGTTGATAACAAGTCCTCATATATTTGACACTCTCTTATCACTTTATTACTTGACGACCGCGTATACTTGCGTGTGTGTTTGGCTGCAATAAGTTTTTGGCGCCGTTGCCGGGGACTTAGAATTAACTATTTTTCTAGTTTAGACTTTTACTTTTATCTTTACAGATTTTGTTTTTATTCTTTTTGGAAATATTTTTATTTTTATAACTATTTGATTTTTCTCTTAGTGTGTTTCTAGTTCTCTCAGCATGACATCTGGGGATGAAATATACGGAGGTAAGGTTATTGATGAAGACGCTTGGTTGACAGAAGATTTTTATGGCCCACTTTTTTGGTCTTGTCGTAACCTGACCTCTTGAAAATCTGAATTTGAATATGGGGGTAAGGGTTGGTATTGTGACGAATATTCTCGATTAATAAAATATGTGGAATGACGTTGTCTTCTAACAGAGTTAATGAATAATTGGTCTAAGGAGAGAGTTGAGCTTGCACATAAAATTGACAATCTTGGCTTGGCTGTGCATAACTTGGATGCAGATTTGAGTGCAACGATTGATGTGTGTAACTCCCAACAATTTAATAATGAGTTGTGTGAAGCTGAAAAAAATCTTCTAGACCAAATTGAGGAGCTAAAACAAGAATACCAATCATTAGATCATATTTTTTTTGATGAAGCCAATATTGAGAAGAGTGCTCTAGAGTCATGTGAGAGAGTAGATAATATTACTTTTGGAGAATTGAGTATGTGTATATATGGGGATATAAATTGTAGTACAATTCTTGAGTTAGGATGCATTAGATCTCAATCCAATCATTTGGATGCATTAGACCTCAATCCAATCATTTTTTCACATTGTGTTTAGATAGTAAGATAGTAATCGAGCCATCTGAGCCTATGGGGGAGTCAAAGAGTGAGGATGAGAGTATCTATATTCTTGAATTTATCATGCTAAAAAGCAAAAATTATATTCCTCATCTAAAGGCCGAGAAGTGCAGAGTGAAAAATTTATTACTTGGCCTGGTTATCTTTGTAGCCCCTCCACTGGAACATAGCCGCAGACTGGATGTCATGTTAGGGGTACAATTCAAGGTGGAGGAAAAAGTGGTTCACGTCGTGCCGCGACGTTAAATTAGGTGCTTGTTGGGAGGCAACCCAACTTTACTGTTTTCTTTTATTTTTGTTTTTTTAATATTATTTTCGTAGTGTTATTTTATTTTGTAGGATTATGAGCATAGAAAGAAAACCATTGAAAGTGTGCAAAAGCAAGCCAGATTATTGGAACTAGTGTGAGGTACCCGCACAAAGGACTATCCGTGGGAGAAGTCTGAGTACCCCGTGAGCTTCTATTGCTTCGGCCTTTGGCTTTTCAGGGAGTTTCTTGTCTACCCTTATTATTTTTTCTTTATTTGTGCATTAAGGACACTGTACTCTTTTAAGTGTGGGGTGAGAGAATTCCTTTAGATAATTAGTAGTAGTATGTTAGTAAAAATATTAACTTCTTATTTTGATTTTAGCTTCTTATTTTTATTTTTGTATTTGTGTAGTATTATAGTAGTAGTTTTAGTAGCTTAATTTGTTTTTAAATGTGGAAAATAAAAAAAAATTGATTTTTTTTGAAAAATTTAGACTTTTGCCCACGATAGATCTCCTAGACAGTTTTTTTGAGGGATTAAAGTCTAACCAAAAAAATTACAAAACAAAAAAATTAAAAAACATGTCTATTATTTTTCTTTAGGCAGTAATAATACCCCGTGATTTTTCTTTCTGCCTCGGTTCTTTTCAATGGGATGTAGTTTGAACCGGATAATATTTTATTTTAGAGTAGATTAATATTTAGGGAATAAATGAATGAAGAATGATGAACCTAGGTACCTTTGACTTGTTTGATAGTAGCATATTTAGGCTTTGACATGTGTAGTATCTTCCCTATATTTTAAAATTGTCTATGATGCATGTACAGACTAGATAGCATGTTATTGACGCATGTGTCTTATTTACTTGACTTATGTTCACTTTGTGCTTAATGATTAATATCTCATGGCTCCGTGAATACTTGCATTTGTTGAGAGTCGGAATGGGACCGTCCTTACTGAGTCATGTGCCATGTATGGTAAGGTTTTTGTGTAGTCCATGTATTGTACTTGTGTCTAGAACTTGCCCGGTATGTGAGTTGAAGCGAAATTTTAGATGATGCCCTGTTTGAAAAATGATTTTAGGCTTTCTTTGATCTTGTTGATCTTATTTCTTACCATAAATAAAAATTATCACTAGTTAACCCCTTTGAGCCTATAGATTTTATTTGGCACCCACATTGCAAGCCTATACTCTTTTGGTTCTTAATTGACATTGTTTTGATCCTTTTACCTCTTAAAGAACTTTAATTGTAAAATAAGCGCTAAAAGAAGTAAGAAGGGACTAAGTGTGGGGTAACTTTTGAGTGGAACCAATGAAAGAAAGAAGGGTATAATTATTTTGTAAAATAATACACCACTAGCGGAAATTGAAAAAGAAAAAAAAAGAAAACAAATCTGAAAAAAAGAGAAGAAAAAATATAGGTGAATAAATTGTTGTCTTGTTCTTGCTAGTGGGGTATAAATTAAAGTAGTGCTTAAAGAAAGATGGAACATTTTTGGGGGTGATTTTAGTTGTGAAATTGAAGTTGGGATTGAAAAATTTACGCTTAAAAGTTAATTTCGTGATGTGTTAAAGTGCTTAGGAGGGTGAGCCACTATTCCTAAATATATCCTACCCGTCCTTTAGCCCACATTACAACAATGAAAAAGTCCTAATTGATTTTAGATCGAACGAGCTTACATTAGTAGAGATTTACATTATGAGCAAGCTTATGGTACCAATTGCATGCATGTGACTTCTTTGTGAGAGTGAGTGATTTCTTTGATATATGTGAGGTCCTTAAATTATATTTGATCATGAGATTCGAATGTGTGGATTCAAATCACTCTCCTTGATTTTTTTGTGAGGGCCCATGGTTTCACAAGGGATGGTTACGTTATTAGACTTCTCTATGATGTTGGGTGTTCAAGCCATGAATGCATTGTGACATTGAGTCGGGTTTTGAGGCTAGGATTGAAAAAAGCATGTTGCTTTTGTTTAGAATATTTTTGAAATATGGCATAATTTAAAAGGAAGTGTGTGTTGAATGCATATGCTAGAGATTAATTGTTGCTATCAACCATGGTCATAGGTGTGGTGTGCTTTGAATGATAGGAGCTTAATTTTGTTTCGTCTACTATAGTGATGGTTTGTTCGAGGGCGAACAAAGGTTTAAGTGTGGGGTGGTGATGTTGGGCATATTCTTATATGTTTTAATGTTACTTTACTCATGTTTTAACCGCGTTTTGGTGCTATCTGATCTTTAAGGTGCCCAACATGTGTTAATTATTGGTGTTATATTTAATTGAGTTGTGTGTGATGATTTAGGGTGTTTGGAGTACAAAAATATGAAGAAAAGGTGCTCCAGATATAGGATAAGAGGGTGGATGCTTCGCGTCCAACCTAGGAAAAATCGTATTTTTTTGCACCCTTAGCAGTGAAGTCTGGCCAAGGCATCCGCCTTAGCATCTGCACCTGGGAACATCAACAATTCCAACTGCATGGGTTATGTCAGGTCTAGTGCAAACCATAGCATACATCAAACTTCCTACTGCTAAAACATATGGAACTTTGGACATGTACTTCCTTTCTTCACCTGTCTTAGATGATTGGTCCTTCGACAGATTAAGATGGCTTTCGAGTGGAGTGCTTCTGGTCTTTGCATCATGAAGACTGAACCTGCTTAGTACCTTCCGTATGCATTTTTCTTGAACAAGTTTAAGGTTCCTTCAGACCTGTTTTTGCTAATTCTCTGTTTACCCTAAAAATTGAGTAACAATTTAACTTATATTGTGGTTTTAAGGATATGTGATTTAAACCAACACTAATTAATAAACAAAGAATTAAATAGATAACTTGGACAATAAAATAAATCAAACCGGTCTGCAAACATTGCCTCGACCTCGATTCGAGATGGTCTCGAGGTTAGCTAATAAGAACAATATAGGGTAGAACAAATCGCGATGAACAGTGATGAACAAAGAAATCAGCGTATATGTCTTTTCTTATCAGTCAATTTTTTTTGTCTACAAATGATTGGACCTCCTCTTTATATAGTAGAGGAGACCTAATTATGGTATGTCTCTCCTTACAGAAGGAAACCGTATAAACATCTAGTTATCCATTTATGATTTGGTCCGTTCCGAGATTCATACCATGATCCTCGACCGATCATGGATATCCGTTCCGCGATTCATGCCGTGATCCTAGACCGGTTACTGATATCTCGCCATTCTATTATTATGCTCCCCTCAAAGTCTGTCATACTTGATCTCGATTGTTGCTGGCCTCGGTCTCAACGTATACTTCGATCTCTAGGCTCGATGTCTCATCTTCGAACCCTGGTCCGATTTATTACGAGGTTATCCCCCGATGCAACTCCCTTGTCTCGATCAAACAGCAAAATCGAGGAGACCCAATTTTGACTGTATACAGATAGTTCCCTCGTTTCTTTAAGTGTAACGAGAAGAAACGAATTTGAGACTTCGATTTAATGACGTCAATATCGTGACGTAAGCGACATAAGCGACTGAAGCGTCGCATCTGCACAGTTCCCAAAGTCATTAATTAACACCAGTTGATGGTCGGCCACTAGTGCTTTCAAACTGTCAAAGTGGCTATTATAAATAGACCACCTTCATAATCTTCTCAAACTTTAGTTCAAACTTCTTCTAATCTTCAAAAGCTCTTCTATCTTCTTCAAGTTCATCAATTTTGCGGTTTTCGTTTACCAATCTTTTATTAAAACACAAATTCCGCCTTGTTCTTCCTTAAACCTCATATATCAATGGCAAAAACATCAAAGACCGTTCCTCAAGAAGAAAAAGCCTCCTCATTGCGGCTGGCCGATGACAAAACACCGGTGGAGCCACGTATCGAAGAGTGCATCCCCGGGCCATGTGAACTTACTTCCGATTTTAAAGTTGAAAAACCCTCTTCGGTTCCTGGCCGATGCGAGCCCATGTCTATATACATCTATTCGATATCCGAAGGCAATCTCGAGCAGGTGAAAAAGGACTGCCACTGGGAGAATAAACAGGTGGTGATTCCTACCCCTGAAGAGGACATCACTACTCATGTGAAAAGGTTCTTAAGTGTATATACTTACCCTTTCACACTGGGCTCCGTCGATCCTGTCATAATCGACTTCTGTCGCTAATACAGGGTAACCCTAGGCCAGATCTACCCCTCTTTTTGGCGCATTGTCATTTTGCTTAGATTCTTCTCGAGCAAGATCGAGGGATGGCTTTCACCCTCAATCATCTCATTAGGCTATACAGCCCCCGTATTTATCGGGGTGGACTGATAAGGCTTCAGCGCCGAGCCACGAAGGTGCTATTCTCGAGCATAGATGAGGATAATAACAGATGATGTATGTGCCGGTTTGTCCGAGTCAGGACCTACGATTTAATCCCCGCCGAGAAGATGCCATTCCCCGAAGAATGGAACATGAAGCGTAAGTAAAACTTCACCGATAACGTTTGATTACTTGTTATGTTTCCTTTACCTCTTCTCATCTATATTCTTCTTAATGGTGCAGTTTCCCCTGGTTTCCTGGTGCAGTCCCGGACTTTGTAGGTTGGATTCGACAACTGGTTTCAACTTCTTCGTATGCTGAGTGCTCGTGGCGTGATTTGGCCAAGGGTCGATGGGAGGCCAAAAATCATGGTAAGTTCCCCCGTCCGTGTTTGATGCTTTCATGTGAAATACTTCCTTTTAACTTGATTTCTTCTCATTCAGGTCTTGAAGATAGCATCATTATGAGGACGCCTCCCCTCGGGGAAGAGGAGGTCCCGAAGCCGACCAAAGACAAGAAAAGGAAAAGGGCTTCGCCACCATATACCCCAAGGCCCAAGAAAAGCAGGGCTCTAAAGTCGAAGACTGATCTCGCCGTTTTGTCTGTCGATGTAGTCCAAATGCTACGATATGAGGATGATGAGGGAGAAGATACCTGCCTGCTGGTGGCTCGGAAGAGGGAAAGCATCGAAGATTTGAAAGCTGCTGAGCCGGTGACGGTCGAGGGGGTTCAGCCGGGGAAAGGTCCGAGAAGAATCCCCGAATCATCGGGTGTTGATGATGCCTCCTGCCATGATGAGCAACCGGTGGGTGTGCCTGAAGGGTCTAGTTCTAAGGCCCTTTAAAGAGAAAAATTCCCCAAGTGATTTGCTCGAGGCAATTAATATTGACGATTCGCCGCCCGTCCCTACGTTCTCCGAGGGGCAATTTCGGGATGCCTGATCCATGGGGATCCCCGGTGTGGGGACGGTCCCTGAAGGTGATGACATATTTCATGGCTGCTTCGCAGGGGTCGATGATGTTTCCGCCCTTGACACATCACTCATTTTTTATGAGGCTTAGTGGCTTCTGAACCAAGTGAGTTTTAGCCCATGCTACCATGCTTGCGTTTGTTCTTATTTCTCTAAGTCTGATTTCCTTTCTTTCTGTACAGGCTACAATGCTCCATCGAGAAGCATATTCCAAGTACCGAGCTGAGCTGGCTCGATGCGAGGCCGATCTCAAAAAGCTTACGAAGGAGAGAAATGCTCTCAAACTCCTCTATGTGCACAAAGAAGAGGATATCATGAGCATTCGAGCCGAGCTGACAAGAGCTCATCAAGATCAGACTGAGCTCATTGAGCAGGTAATGTCAATATTTGGGAGCTTGTTATGTATGAACTTGATATTGGCGACTAAGACTTTGATTCTACAAGTTCAACAGAAGGCCGAATTGGTTGAGCAGCTTCGTAAGGAAGCCAAGATGAAAGAGGCAGAGACTTTGGGGGTGGAAGCAGAGCATGGACCATCTCGCCTCGGAGAAAGATGCGGTTCGGTCCGAAATATCTTCAGTTGAGCGTCAACTCCAAAGTGTAAAGGAGGAGAACTTGGCCCGAGCCCGGAAGGTTAAAGTGATTGAGACTCGGTTGGCCGCTGAGCTTGCAAGGGCCACATCCGAGGCAGAGGTGCTTGTGGCCTCCTACCGAGCTGACGCTGAAGCTGCTAAAACTCGGGCAAAGGAAATTTCTGATGCTTCTGAGTTTAGATTGTCCCATGTTGCCGATCATGCTAGGCGCCAGTATCGAAGAGAGACTCTTGAGGAGGTACATGCTCGTGGCTTCGACCTCACGGCTGATATCGAGAGTGCGAAAGTTTTGGAGGACGAGGCCGGAGCTTTGCTTTCCGATGATGAAGACTCTACGAGTGGATCCAAGAGCGGAGGAGATAAAGATAAAGCTCCGAAAGATGCAGCTCTCGAGGCGGACTAGGCACTTAGGATTTTTTCTTCCTTTGTTTTTTTGTGTAGTTTGCATATATGAAAGATTCCTTTTCTTTCCGTTTCATCTCTGATTTCTGATTTATGATCAATTCTATTTTGCCTGTGTCTTGTGAGACCTTTGTTGTAATCGGGTTGCTGTAGCCTCTATAATCAAGTGAGCAACAGCTCGAACTCAGAGTAGAACAAACCCTTAGGTTTTTTAGTTAAGCGAGGGCGAGTCCCCGAGCTCAACAATATGTTCGGGGTTTTGATTTCGGACGGCTTGATCGGAGCCGTAATTGTTCTGTTTAAAAAAAAGCACCGAGTTCGAGTAAGTTTCGAACTCACAGTAACAAACCCCTTAAGGTTTAATATCAAATAATGATGAATCCTCAAGCTATGTTCAAGTTAATTTTATTTGAGCTCGGAATAGTGGAACCCTTAGGTCCGAATTGAGTGAGAATAAAATCTCGAACTCTAAGTGTATTGGCCCTTAGGCTCTTTAGATTGGGCCGATATGGCCTCTAAAAGATGGCTATGTTTTTCCGTTTTCGGCTTAGAAGACTTAGTAAAATATTTCTTTATGCCTTAACACATATTCTTCACCCATTGAGTATTTTGAGGGTTCGATGTCGATTGAAACCCCTTTGCTTTTTGTGCCTTATCACGTTTGTGTTATGATAATTTGATACCTCTTAAGGTTTTTCGTGGGCTGATTTTATCGAAACCCTTTTCATTATTTGCCGAGGGTAGCCCTTTTTTAACCGGTTTTTCAAAGAATTCGAAGGCCTATTTTTATTGCAGGATTCGGACGTCTCCAAGCCGCCTTAATTTGGCCGCAACCTTTAGGTATGCCTCTTGGTCATATTTCCCAATAACACTTCGAACTTGTTTGAAGTGTTAGTCCCCGAGAATGATGGCCTTGGCCTATAGATCGAGGGGTGCCTCTTTGAGGTCTTATGAATTCGAGTTTAGATTATTCGAATTTGTCGATCGTCTACAACAGTCCCCGAGTATACGAGGTATATTTGCACTTGGCCCTTGAGTCATTTCTCACAAAATCATAAGTATTGAGCTTGTATAGTAGAAACGTTTCTTTGAGACACAAGATGTTTAATATAAAAATAATGCTTCTTTGTATAATTTATAAATGCGTACATGTTTCACCATCGGGGCTCGACTAATCTATACGGATACAGTTCATTCGACCGTTTGGCCCATTACAAAGTTTCTCTATCGAGACCCTTTGACACGAAGTATTTTCCTTAAAAGTGTAACATCTGAGGGTGATGCCCCTAGTATTCGAGGTTGATTGTAAAGAAGCCTTGGATACTATTGAATTGTCCTCAGGTAGCACATAATTGTTGCCTCGTTAAAAACCTCGTCGGAAAAACCCACTTGGGACAAAAATTGATCTAAGGAAAAAAAGAGTGTAACGCATGCTTTAAAACTTGAGGTCTCGATGTCTTCGACCGAACACCTGCAGTGAGTTAGTGTCGAATATATGAATGAAAAAGGGAATAAAGTCGTACCTTAGCAATAATACCGTTTGAGAACGATATGTTCCAATTGTTTGGCAGTTGTTCGCCGTCCATCGTGCCGAGCTTATAAGATCCCTTTCTGACGATGTTGAGGACTTGGTAGGCTCCCTCTCAATTTAGGTCGACCTTCCCTTCATTAGGATCTCGAGTGTTGATGGTGACTTTCCTCAGGACTAAGTCCCCGACTCTGAAGTGGCGAAGGTTGGTTCTCCTATTGTAGTATCTTTTGATTCATTGCTTTTGTGCGGCCATTCGAACGAGTGCAGCTTCTCATTTTTCATCCAATAATTCAAGACTAGTATTCATAGCCTCGTGATTTGACTCTTCTATTATATGTCTAAACCTGGCACTGGGTTCTCCGACTTCGACTGGAATCAAGGCTTCAGAGACATATACTAAGGAGAACAAGGTTACCCCCGTACTGGACTTTGATGTTGTTCGATATGCCCAAATGACTTCGGGTAGAATTTCTCTCCATTTCTCCTTAGAGTCGTTTAACCTTTTCTTTAGGTTTTGAATGATAGCCTTGTTCGTCGATTCGGCCTGTCCGTTCCCACTAGGGTGATACGGCATTGATAATATCCTTTTTATTTTGTGGTCTTCGAGGAATTTCGTCACTTTGCTGCCGATAAATTATTTTCCATTGTCACACACTATTTCGGCAGGTATCCCAAATCGACATACGATGTGATCCCAGATAAAGTCTATAACTTCTTTCTCTCTCACTTTCTCAAACGCCTGTGCTTCAACCCATTTAGAGAAATAGTCAGTCATAAATAAAATGAACTTAGCTTTACCTGGGGCCGATGGTAGAGGGCTGACGATATCCATTCCCCATTTCATGAACGAACATGGGGATAATACTGAATGAAGTTATTCTTCGGGATGATGGATCATTGGTGCAAACCTTTGACATTTATCACATTTTCGAACAAACTCCTTGCTGTCTTTTTCCATGCTATCCCAATAGTATCCTGCTCTTATGATTTTGTGAATCAGTGATTCGGTGCCGGAGTGGTTCCCACAGGTGCCTTCATGGACTTCTCGAAGAACATAATCGGTGTCCCCTGGTCCTAAGCACACTGCCAATGGTCCATCGAAGGTCCTTCTGTATAATTTTCCATCTTCAGCCAATGTGAATCGAGCAGCTTTGGTTCGTAGGGCCCTCGACTCTTTAGGGTCTGATGGGAGCTTTCCGTTCTTCAACTATTCAATATATTTATTCCTCCAATCCCAGGTTAAGCTTGTAGAGTTTATCTCGGCATGACCTTCCTCAATCACGGATCTCGAGAGTTGAACGACAGTCCCCGAGCTGATCTCATCTTCCTCGAACAATGACCCTAGATTTGCAAGTGCATCAGCCTCACTGTTTTGTTCTCAAGGTACATGCTGTAAAGTCCATTCCTTGAAATAGTGCAAGGTTACCTGCAACTTGTCCAAATATCTTTGCATTCTATCCTCTCGAACTTTGAAGGTTTTGTTTACTTGGTTCACTACCAGTAAATAGTCACACTTGGCTTCAATGACTTCTGCTCCCAAGCTTTTAGCTAGCTCGAGACCTGCAATCATGGCCTCGTATTCGGCCTCATTGTTAGTCAACTTAGAAGTTTTGATAGATTGCCTAATAGTGCTACTCGTGGGCGGCTTCAAAATGATGCGTAGCCCGAACTCCTTCACATTCGAAGCACCGTATGTGAAAATGGTCCATACCCCCATTGATGTACCTGATTTTAACAAGAGTTCCTTTTCGATTTCGGTATGAGGGTTGATGTGAAGTCGGCCACGAAGTCTGCTAAAATTTGAGACATGATGGCCGTCCGGGGTTGATATTAGATATCGTACCCACTGAGTTTGACGGCCCATTTGGCCAATCGGCCCGATAGTTCGGGCTTGTGAAAAATATTACGAAGTGGGTAAGTGGTTAATATGTATATGGGGTGACATTGAAAGTATGGTCTTAACTTTCTAGAGGTGCTTATCAGTGCAAGTGCCAATTTCTCCAAATGTGGATATCTAGTTTCTGCTTCTCCTAAGGTTCGACTTACATAATAAACAGGAAATTGCATACCTTGCTCTTCTCAAACTAGAATACCACTTACCGCGATTTCCGATACTGCCAAGTACAAGTAAAGTTTCTCATATGTTTTTGGCATGTGAAGCAGTGGTGGGATCGATAGGAATCGCTTCAATTCCCCTAATGCATGTTGGCATTCCGGGGTCGAGGCGAAATCGTTCTTCTCTTTTAGCAGAGAGAAAAATCTGTGGCTTCGATCCGGCGATCGAAATGAATTGGCCTAAGGTGGCTATCTGTCCAGTTAGCCTCTGCACGGCTTTTACACTGTCCACGATGGTGATGTCTACGATGGCCTTGATTTTATCGGGGTTGATTTCGATCCCCCGATTCGATACCATGAAGCCAAGGAACTTGCCCGAACCGACCCTGAAAGCTCATTTCTCAGGGTTGAGCTTCATGTTGTATTTCCTTAAAATTTCGAACGTTTCCTACAAATGAGCCAAATGGTCCTCTGCGCGCATGGACTTAACTAGTATGTTATCAATATAAACTTCCATTGATTTACGTATTTATTCTTCGAACATTTTGTTTACTAGGCGTTGGTATGTAGCTCCTGCATTTTTTAGCTTGAAGGGCATTACATTATAACAATATGTTCCATACTTGGTGATAAATGAAGTCTTTTCTCGGTCCTCCAGGTTCATTTAGATTTGCTTGTACTCGGAATAGGCATCGAGAAAAGTAAGAATCTCGTGGCCAGCCGTAGCATCGATCATGCGATCGATGTTAGGCAGTGGAAAAGGATCTTTGGGGCATGCCTTGTTTAAATCCTTATAATCTACACACATTCTAAGTTTGTTCCCTTTTTTAGGGACTACAACTACATTGGCTAACCATTCGGGATATTTCACCTCCCGAATGGACCTTATTTTGAGAAGTTTAGTTACCCCGTCCTTTATGAATGCGTGTTTTACCTCGGATTAGGGTCTTCTCTTTTGCTTCACCGGTTGGAACCTAGGGTCCAGGCTTAGCCGATGCGTCGTTATCTCCGGTGGGATCCTTGTCGTGTCTAAATGGGACCAAGCGAAATAATCTATGTTATTAATAAGAAATTGAATAAGCTTTTTCCTGAGTTCGGGGGTTAATCCCGTTCCCAGGTTTACCTTTCGCTCGGGTAGGTACTCGATCAATATAACCTGTTCCAGCTCTTCGACCGTTGATTTGGTGGCGTCAGAGTCTTCGAGAACAATAAAGGTTTGAGGGATCAGAAAATCCTCATAATCTTCTTCTCTCTCTTGTTTCCCTGATTAGGTCGAGGCTGGTGGCTGTGATTGCTATTTGACTTCCTGTTTATTTTTGATGCTTGACCTGGCGGAGGTTAATAGTGTCGATATCGGCATTACCTCATCGACCGCAAACATTTCCTTTGCATTATGCTGCTCACCGTATACTGTTTTTTACACTGGCCGTAGTCGGGAATTTCATCATTTGGTGGAGAGTCGAAAGGACTGCCCTCATATTGTGGATCCAAGGCCTTCTGAGTAGGGCATTGTACCTCATATCTCCCTCGATTACGTGGAACTTGGTATCTTGAATGGTTCCAGCCATGTTAACCGGTAGAATAATCTCCCCTTTAGTTGTTTCACTGGCCATATTGAAGATGTTTAAGACCGAAGTTGCGGGCACGATTTCATTTTGCAGGCCGAGCTGCTCCATGACCCTCGATCAGATGATATTCGCTGAGCTACCTGGATCTACTAAAACATGCTTAACTTGAACTTTATTTAATAAGATAAAAATTACCAGAGCGTCGTTGTGGGGCTGAGAGAGGCCTTCTACTTCTTCGTCATTGAATGATAAAGTGCCTTCGGGCACATAATCTCGGGTTTGTTTTTCCCTAATGATTGATACCTTAGTGCGTTTGAATATGGGTCCTTATGGAATGTCTATCCCACCGACGATCATATGAATGACATGTTGGGGTTCCTCCTATTTATTTTTCCTATTGGCGTCCCTTTCTCTGAAATGATTCTTGGCTCGATCGCTGAGGAACTCTCGAAGGTGTCCCTCATTGAATAGACGGGCTACCTCCTCCCTTAATTGTCTAC
>AWOL01S0095357.1:17982-28118 GCA_000715115.1 Nicotiana otophora | reverse complement strand
TTTCCGGACCATCAAATACGACCTAAGTAAGCATAGTCACCGCCCCGCCATGATCGTTCCTCATGATTTGCAGTTTTCGGCAAACAAATTAGAATTCTGCCAGATTCCCATATTTTCGTGCGCTATAGCCCACGCCTTCAAAGTGGTCCCGGGACACCAGGACCCCGATCGCTTAAAATTTTTCCGGGCTATCAAATATGACCTAAAAAACCATAGTCACCGCCCCGCCATGACCGTTCCTCATATTTTGCGTCTTTTGGCCAAAAAACTAGAATTTTGCCCGATTCCCATATTTTCGTGTGCTCTAGCCCACGCCTTCCGAGTGGGTTGGGCCCCCCAGACTCGGATCACCTAAATTTTTTTCGGGCCATCAAATAAGATCTAAGTAACCATATTCACCTCCCCTCCATGATCGTTCCTCAGTCTTTTGCATTTTTCGGCCAAAAAACTAGAATTCCGCCCGATTACCATACTTTAGTGTGCTATTGCCCACGCCTTCCGAGTGGGCCGGCCCCCCCGCACTCGGATCGCCTAAACTTTTATTGGGCCATCAAATAGGACCTAAGGAACCATAGTCACTGTCTCGCCATGATCGTTCCTCACTGTTTTGCATTTTTCGGAAAAAAACTAGAATTCCGCCCGATTCCCATATTTTTGTGTGCTATAGCCCATGCCTTCCAAGTGGTCCCGGGACCCCCGGACCCCGATCGCCTAAACATTTTCTGGGCCATCAAACATGACCTAAGGAACCATATTAACCGCTCCGCCATGATCGTTCCTCATTTTTTGCGTTTTTCGGCCAAACAACTAGAATTCCGCGCGATTCCCATATTTTCGTGTGCTATAGCCCACGCCTTCCGAGTGGTTCCATGACCCCCGGACCCTGATCGCCTAAAATTTTTCCGAACCATCAAATACGACCTAAGGAACCATAGTCACTGCCCCGCCATGATCGTTCCTCATGTTTTGCATTTTTTGGCCAAAAAACTAGAATTCCGCCCGATTACCATATTTTTGTGCGCTATTGCCCAAACCTTACGAGTGGGCCAGGCCCCGCGGACTCGGATCGCCTAAAATGTTTTTGGGCCATCAAATAGGACCTAATGAACCATAGTCACTTCCTCGCCATGATCGTTCCTCATTGTTTGTATTTTTCGGCCAAAACACTAGAATTCCGCCCGATTCCCATATTTTTGTGTGCTATAGCCCACGCCTTCCAAGTGGCCCCGGGACCCCCGGACCCTGATCGCCTAAAATTTTTCCGGGCCATCAAACAAGACCTAAGGAACCATAGTAACCGTCCTGCCATGATCTTTCCTTATTTGTTGCGTTTTTCGGCTAAACAACTAGAATTCCGCGCAATTCCCATATTTTCGTGTGCTATAGCCCACGCCTTCAAAGTGGTCCCGGGACCCCCGGACCCCGATCGCCTAAAATTTTTCCGTACCATAAAATACGACCTAAGGAACCATAGTCACCACCCCGCCATGAACGTTCCTAGTTTTTTGCATTTTCGGCACAAAAACTAGAATTCAGCGCGATTCCCGTATTTTCGTCTGCTATAGCCCACGCCTTCCGAGTGGTCCCCGGACCCCCAGACCCCGATCACCTAAACGTTTTTTCCGGACTATCAAATACGACCTAAAGAAGCATAGTCACCGCCCCGCTATGATTGTTCCTCACCTTTTGCATTTTTCGGCAAAAAAATTAGAATTCTGCCAGATTCTCATATTTTCGTGCGCTATAGCACACGCCTTCAAAGTGGTCCCGGGGCCCCAGGACCTCGATCGCCTAAAATTTTTCCGGACTATCAAATATGACCTAAGAAACCATAGTCACCGCCCCGCCATGATTGTTCCTCATATTTTGCGTTGTTTGGCCAAAAAACAAGAATTTTGCCCGATTCCCATATTTTCGAGTGCTCTAGCCCACGCCTTCCGAGTGGGTTGGCCCCCCCAGACTCGGATCACCTAAAATTTTTTCGGGCCATCCAATAAGATCTAAGTAACCATAGTCACCTCCCCTCCATGATCGTTCCTCATGTTTTGCGTTTTTCGGCCAAAAAACTAGAATTCCGCCCGATTCCCATATTTTCGTATGCTATAATAGCACACGCCTTCCCAATGGAAAGGGCCCCCCAGAGCCGGATCGCCTAAAATTTTTCCGGGCCATCAAAGACGACCTAAGTAACCATAGTCACCGCCCCGCCATGAATGTTCCTAGTTGTTTGCATTTTTCAGCGAAAAAACTAGAATTCCGTCTGATTCCCATATTTTCGTGTGCTATAACCCACACCTTCCGAGTGGGATGGGCCCCCTGGACTCGGAACGTCTAAAATTTTTCCGCGCCATTAAATACGAACAAAGGAACCATAGTCACCGCCCTGCCATGATCGTTCCTCACGTTTTGAATTTTTCGGGGAAAAATTAGAATTTCGCCCGATTACCATACTTTTGTGTGCTATTGCCCACGCCTTCCGAGTGGGCCGGCCCCCCGGACTCGGATCGCCTAAAAGTTTTCCGGGCCATCAAATAGGACCTAAGGAACTACAGTCACTACCTCGCCATGATCGTTCCTCACTTTTTGCATTTTTCGGCCAAAAAACTAGAATTCCGCCTAATTCCCATATTGTTCTGTGCTATAGCCCATGCCTTCAAAGTGGTCCTGGGAACCCCCGACCCCGATAGCCTAAACTTTTTCCGGGCCATCAAACACGACCTAAGGAACCATAGTAACCACCCCGCCATGATCGTTCCACAATTTTGGCATTTTTCGGCCAAAAACTTAGAATTCCGCCCGATTCCCATATTTTCGTGTGCTATAGCCCACGCCTTCAAACTGGTCCTGGGACCCCCGGACCCCGATCGCCTAAAGTTTTTCCGGGCTATCAAATATGACCTAAGAAACCATAGTCACCGCCCCGCCATTATCGTTCCTCGTATTTTTCATTTTTTGGCCAAAAAACTAAAATTCCGCCTAATTCCCATATTTTCGTGTGCTATAGACCACGCCTTCCGAGTGGGTTGGGCCCCCGTACTCGGATCACCTAAATTTTTTTTGTGCCATCAAATAAGATCTAAGGAACCATAGTCACCTCCCTGCCATGATTGTTCCTCATTTTTTGCATTTTTCAACCAAAAACTAGAATTCCGCCCGATTCCCATATTTTCGTATGCTATAATAGCCCACTCCTTCCCAATGGGTAGGGCCCCCCGGAGCCGGATCGCCTAAAATTTCTCCGGGCCATCAAATACGACCTAATGAACCATAGTCACCGCCCAGCCATGAACGTTCCTAGTTGTTTGCATTTTTCAGCGAAAAAACTAGAATTCCGTCTGATTCCCATATTTTCGTATGCTACCCACACCTTCCAAGTGGGCCGGGCCCCCTAGACTCGGAACGTCTAAATTTTGTATTGGCCATTAAATACAACCTAAGGAAGCATAGTCACCACCCCTCCATGATCGTTCCTCAAGTTTTGCATTTTTCGGCCAAAAATTTAGAATTCCGCTCGATTCCCATATTTTCGTATGTTATAGCCCAGGCCTTCAAAGTGGTCCCGGGACCCCCAGACCCCAATCGCCTAAAATTTTTATGGGCCATCAAATATGACCTAAGAAACCATAGTCACCGCCCCGCCATGATCATTCCTCATATTTGGCATTTTTCGGCAAAAAAACTAGAATTCCTCCCGATTCCCATATTTTCGTGTGCTAGCCCACGCCTTCCGAGTGGGCCGGGCCCCCCGGACTCGGATCACCTAAAGTTTTTTCGGACATTCAAATAAGACCTAAGGATCCATAGTCACCTCCCCGCCATGATCGTTCCTCATTTTTTGCATTTTTCGGCCAAAAAACTAGAATTCCGCCCGATTCCCATATTTTCGTGTGCTATAATAGCCCACGACTTCCCAATGGGTAGGGCCCCCCGGAGCCGGATTTCCTAAATTTTTTCCGGGCCATCAAATACGACCTAAGGAACCATAGTCACTGCCCCGCCATGACCATTCCTCATTTTTTTCATTTTATGGCAAAAAACTAGAATTCCGCCCGATTCCCATATTTTCGTGTGCGCCCACGCCTTCCAAGTGGACCCGGGACTCCCGGGCCCCAGTCGCCTAAAAGTTTACCGGCCCATCAAATACGACCTAAGGAACCAGAGTCACCGCCCCACCATGAGCGTTCCTCATTTTTTCATTTTACTACAAAAAAATAGAATTTCGTCTGATTCCCATATTTTCGCCTTCCAAGTTGGCCGGGCCCCCCGGACTCGGATCGCCTAAAATTTTTCCGGGCCATCAAATACGACCTAAAGAACCATAGTCACCATCCCGCCATGAGCGTTCCTCATGTTTTGTGTTTTTCGGCCAAAACCTAGAATTTCGCCTCATTCCCATATTTTTGTGTGCTATAGCCCACGCCTTCCGAGTAGGCCGGGCCCCCTAGACTCGGATCACCTAAAAAATTTTCGGGCCATCAAATAATACCTAAAGAACCATAGTCACCTTCCTACCATGATCGTTCCTCAGTGTTTGCATTTTTCGGCCAAAAAACTAGAATTCCGCCCGATTCCCATATTTTCGTGTGCTATACCTACGCCTTCCAGGTGGTCCCGGGAACCCTGGACCCCGATCGCCTAACCTTTTTCGGGGCCATCACATACGACATAAGGAAGCATAGTCACTGCCCTGCCATGATCGTTCCTCATGTTTGAATTTTTCGGCCAAAAAACTAGAATTCCGCCCGATTCCTATATTTTTGGGTGCTATACCTACGCCTTCCAGGTGGTCCCGGGAACCCTGGACTCCGATTGCCTAAAATTTTTCGGGCCGTCAAATAGGAGATAAGGAACCATATTCACTGCTTCATTATGATCGTTCGTCATTGTTTGCATTTTTCGGCCAAAAAACTAGAATTCCGCCCGATTCCCATATTTTCGTGTGCTATATAGCCCACGCCTTCCAAGTGGGCTGGGGCCCCCGGACTCGGATCACCTAAATGTTTTTATGGCCATCCAATAAGATCTAAGGAACCATAGTCACCTCCCCGCCATGATTGTTCCTCATTTGTTTGCGTTTTTCGGCCAAACAATTAGAATTCCGCGCGATTCCCATATTTTCGTGTGCTATAGCCCACACCTTTCGAGTTGTCCCGGGACCCCCGAACCCCGATCGCCTAAAATTTTTCAGAACCATCAAATACGACCTAAGGAACCATAGTCATTGCCCCGCCATGATCGTTCCTCATGTTTTGCATTTTTCGGCCAGAAAACTAGAATACTGCCCAATTACCATATTTTTGGGTGCTATTGCCCACGCCTTTCGAGTGGGTCAGGCTCCCCCCGGACTAGGATCGCCTACAATTTTTTCGGGCCATCAAATAGGACCTAATGAACCATAGTCACTGCCTTTCCATGATCGTTCCTCATTTTTTGCATTTTTCGGCCAAAAAACGAGAATTTCGCCTGATTCCCATATTTTTGTGTGCTATAGCCCACGCCTTCCAAGTGGTCCCGGGACCCCCGGACTCCGATCCCCTAAAATATTTCTGGGCCATCAAACAAGACCTAAGGAACCATAGTAACCGCCCTGCCATGATCGTTCCTAATTGTTTGCATTTTTCGGCCAAACAGCTAGAATTCCGCGCGATTCTCATATTTTCGTGTGCTATAGCCCACGCCTTCCGAGTGGTCCAGGGACCCCCGGACCACGATTGCCTAAAATTTTTCCGTACCATCAATACGACCTAAGGAACCATAGTCACCGCCCCTCCATGAACGTTCCTAGATTTTTGCATTTTTCGGCCAAAAAACTAGAATTTCGCGCGATTCCCAAATTTTCGTGTGCTATAGCCCAAGCCTTCCGAGTGGTCCCGTGACCCCGATCGCCTAAATTTTTTTCGGCACCATCAAATACGACCTAAGGAACTGTAGTCACCGCCCCGCCATGAACGTTCCTAGTTGTTTGCGTTTTTCAGCGAAAAAACTAGAATTCCGCCCGATTCCCATATTTGCTTGTGCTATAGCCCACACCTTCCGAGTGGGCCGGGCCCCCCAGACTATGAACGTCTAAAATTTTTCCGGGCCCTTAAATACGATCTAAGGAAGCATAGTCACTGCCCCGCCATGATCGTTCCTCACTTTTTGCGTTTTTCGGCCAAAATATTAGAATTCTGCCCATTCCCATATTTTGGTGTGCTATAGCCCACGCCTTCAAAATGGTCCCAGGAACCCCGGACCCCGATCGCCTAAAATTTTTCCGGGCTATCACATATGACCTAAGAAACCATAGTCACCGTCCCGCCATGATCATTCCTCATATTTTGCATTTTAGGCAAAAAAACTAGAATTTCTCCCGCCATCAAATAAGATATAAGGAACCATAGTCACCTCCCCGCCTTGATCGTTTCTCAGATTTTGAATTTTTCGGCCAAACAACTAGAATTCCGGCCGATTTACATATTTTTGTATGCTATAATAGCCCACGCCTTCCTATTGGGTAGGGCCCCCCGGAGCCGTATCGCCTAATATTTTTCCGGGCCATCAAATACGACCTAAGTAATCATAGTCACCACCCCACCATGAACGTTCCTAGTTGTTTGCGTTTTTCAGCGAAAAACTAGAATTCTGTCCGATTCCCATATTTTCGTGTGCTATAGCCCACAGCTTCCGAGTGTGTCGGGCCCCCTGGACTAGGAGTATCTAAAAATTTTCCGGGCCATTAAATACAACCAAGGGAACCATAGTCACCGCCCCGCCATGAGCGTTCCTCACTTTTTGCGTTTTTCGGCCAAAGAAAAGAGGAACGATCATGGAGGGGCGGTGACTATGGTTCTTTAGGTCGTATTTGATGGCCCGAAAAATATTTAGGCGATCCGAGTCCGGCGGGGCGGCCCACTTGGAAGGCGTGGGCTATTGAACACGAAAATATGGAAATCGGGCGGAATACTAGTTTTGTGGTCGTAAAATTCCAAAAATGAGGTACGATCATGGAGGAGCGGTGACTATGGTTCCTTAGGTCGTATTGGATGGCCCGGAAAAGTTTTAGGCGATCGGGGTCCGGGACTCCTGGGACCACTTGGAAGGCGTGGGCTATAGAACACGAAAATATAGGAATCGGGCGGAATTCTAGTTTTTTGTCCGTAAAATGCAAAACATGAGTAGAGGTCATGGCGGGGCGATGACTAAAGTTCCTTAGGTCGTATTTGATGGCCCACAAAAATATTAGGCGATCCTGCTCCGTGGGGCCCTACCCATTGGGAAGAGGTGGGCTATAGCACACGAAAATATGGGAATCGGTGCGGAATTCAAGTTCTTTGGCCGATAAACGCAAAAAATGAGGAATGATCAAAGCGGGGCAGTAACTATGGTTCCTTAGGTTCTATTTGATGGCCCAGAAAATTTTAGACGATCGGGGTACGGGAGTCCCGGACCACTTGGAAGGCGTGGGATATAGCATACAAAAATCTGGGAATCAGGCGGAATTCTAGTTTTTTGGCCGAAACACACAAAAAGTGAGGAACGATCATGGCGGGGCGGTGACTATGGTTCCTTAGGTCATATTTAATGGCCCGGAAAAATTTTAGGTGATCCGAGTCCGGGGAGCCCGGCCCACTCGGAGACGTGGGATGTAGCACACGAAAATATGGAAATTGCACGGAATTCTAGTTTTTTGGCCGAAAAACGCAAAACATGAGGAACGATCATGGAGGGGCAGTGACTATTGTCCCTTAGGTCACATTTGATGGCCCGGATAAATTTTAGACAATTCGGGGTCCGGGGGTCCCAGGTCCACTTGGAAGGCGTGGGCTATTGCACACGAAAATATGGGAATCGGGCGGAATTCTAGTTTTTAGGCTGAAAAATGCAATAAATGAGAAACGACCATGGCGGGGTGGTAACTATGGTTCCTTAGGTCGTATTTGATGGCCCAGAAAAATTTTAGGCGATCGGGGTCCGGGGTCCCGGGATTACTTGGAAGGCGTGGACTATAGCACACGAAAATATGGGAATCAGGCAAAATTCTAGGTTTTTAGCCGTAAAACGCAAAACAACGAGGAACGTCATGCAAGGGTGGTGACTATGGTTCTTTAGATCGTATTTGATGAACCGGAAAATTGTTAGGCGATCGGGGTCCAGGGGCGCGGGACCACTCGGAAGGCGTGGGTTATAGCACACAAAAATATGGGAATCACATGGAATTCTAGTCTTTTGGCTGAAAAACACAAAACATGAGGAGCGATCATGGCGGGGCGGTGACTATGGTTCTTTAGGTCTTATTTGATGTCCCGGAAAATTTTTAGGAGATCAGGGTTCTGGGGTCCTGGGACCACTTGGAAGGCGTGGGCTATAGCACACGAAAATATGGGAATCGGGAGGAATTCTAGTTTTTTCGCCGTAAACTGCAAGAAATGAGGAATGGTCATGACAGGGCAGTGACTATGGTTCTTTAGCTCGTATTTGATGGCCCGGAAAAATTTTAGGTGATCCGGGGTTTGGGGGTCCCGGGACAACTTGGAAGGCGTGGGCTATAGCACACGAAAATATGGGAATCGGGCGAACTTCTAGTTTTTGGGCCGAAAATGCACAAAATGAGGAACGATCATGGCGGGGCGGTGACTAAGGTTCCTTAGGTCGTATTTGATGGCCCGAAAAAATTTTAGGCGATCCGAGTCCGGGAGCCCTGGCTCACTCGGAAGGCGTGGGCTTTAGCACAGGAAAATATGGGAATTGCGCGGAATTCTAGTTTTTTGGCTGAAAAACCCAAACAATGAAGAACGATCATGGAGGGGCGGTGACTATAGTTCCTTAGATCATATTTGATGGCCCGGAATAATTTTAGGTGATCTAGGGTACGGGGTCCCTGGACCACTTGGAAGGCGTGGGCTATAGCACAAGAAAATATGGGAATCGGGCGAAATTCTAGTGTTTTGGCCGAAAAATGCAACAATTAGGAAGGATCATGGCGGGGCGGTGACTATGGTTCCTTAGGTCATTTTTGATGGCCCGAAAAAATTTTAGGTGATCCGAGTCCTAGGGGACCGGCTCACTCGGAAGGTGTGGGCTATAGCACACAAAAATATGGGAATCGGGCGGCATTCTAGTTTTTTGGCCGGAAAACACAACAAATGAGGTACGATCATGGCGGGGCAGTAACTATTGTTCCTTAGGTCGTATTTGATGGCCCGAAAAACTTTTAGGCGATCACAGTCCGGGGGGCCTATCCCACTCGGAAGGCGTGGGCTATAACACACAATAATATGAGAATCATGCGGAATTCTAGTTTTTTGGCCGAAAAACGCAAAAAATGAGGAACGATCATGGAGGGGCGGTGACTATAGTTCTTTAGGTTGTATTGGATAGCCCAAAAACATTTTAGGATACCGGGGACCGGGTGTCTCGGGACCACTTGGAAGGCGTGGGCTATAGCACACGAAAATATGAGAATCGGATGGAATCCTAGTTTCTTTTACCGAAAAATGCCAAAAATGAGGAACGATCATGGAGGGGCGGTGACTATGGTTCCTTAGGTCGTATTTGATGGCCCGGAAAAAATTTAGGCGATCGGGGTCTGGGGGTCCCGTGACCACTTGGAAGGCGTGGGCTATAGCACACAAAAATATGGGAATCGGGCGGCATTCTAGGTTTTTGGCCGGAAAACACAAAAAATGAGGTACGATCATGGCGGGGCAGTAACTATTGTTCCTTAGGTCGTATTTGATGGCCCGAAAAACTTTTAGGCGATCACAGTCCGGGGGGCCTATCCCACTCGGAAGGCGTGGGCTATAACACACAATAATATGAGAATCATGCGGAATTCTAGTTTTTTGGCCGAGAAACGCAAACAATGAGGAACGATCATGGAGGGGCGGTGACTATAGTTCTTTAGGTTGTATTTGATAGCCCAAAAAAATTTTAGGAGACCGGGGACCGGGTGTCTCGGGACCACTTGGAAGGCGTGGGCTATAGCACACGAAAATATGAGAATCGGATGGAATCCTAGTTTCTTCTACCAAAAAATGCCAAAAATGAGGAACGATCATGGCGGGGCGGTGACTATGGTTCCTTAGGTCGTATTTGATGGCCCGGAAAAAATTTAGGCGATCGGGGTCTGGGGGTCCCGTGACCACTTGGAAGGC
>AWOL01S0095357.1:0-16411 GCA_000715115.1 Nicotiana otophora | reverse complement strand
GAAGGGTGGGCTATAACACACAATAATATGAGAATCATGCGGAATTCTAGTTTTTTGGCCGAAAAACGCAAAAAATGAGGAACGATCATGGAGGGGCGGTGACTATAGTTCTTTAGGTTGTATTTGATAGCCCAAAAAAAGTTTAGGAGACCGGGGACCGGGTGTCTCGGGACCACTTGGAAGGCGTGGGCTATAGCACACGAAAATATGGGAATCAAACACAATTCTAGTTTTTTGGCTGTAAAATGCAAAAAATGAGGAACGATCATGGAGGGGCGGTGACTATGGTTCCTTAGGTCGTATTTGATGGCCCGGAAAAAATTTAGGCGATCGGGGTCTGGGGGTCCCGTGACCACTTGGAAGGCATGGGCTATAGCACACGAAAATATGGGAATCAAACACAATTCTAGTTTTTTGGCTGTAAAATGCAAAAAATGAGGAACGATCATGGCGGGGCGGTGACTATGTTTCCTTAGGTCATATTTGATGCACCAAAAAATTTTTAGGCGATCGGGGTCCGAGGGGCTCGGGACCACTCGGAAGGCATTGCACAGGAAAATATAGGAATCGGGCAGAATTCTAGTTTATAGGTCGCAAAATGCAAAAGATTGAGGAACGATCATGGCGAGGCGGTGACTATGGTTCCTTAGGTCGTATTTGATGGCCCTAAATAATTTTAGGCGATCCAGGTCCGGGGGCCCCGGCCCACTCGGAAGGCGTGGGCTATTGCACATGAAAATATGGTAATATGGTAGAATTCTAGTTTTTTTGCCGTAAAATGCAAAAAATGAGAAACGATCAAGGCAGGGCGGTGACTATGGTTCCTTAGGTCGTATTTGATGGCCAGGTAAAATTTTAGGCGATCCGAGTCCGGGGTGCACGGCCCACTTGGAAGGCGTGGGCTATAGCACACGCAAATATGGGGATCGGGCGGAATTCTAGTTTTTTGGCCGTAAAATGCAATAAATGAGGAACGCTCATGGAGGGGCGGTGACTATGGTTCCTTAGATCTTATTTGATGGCCCGGAAAAATTTTAGGCGATCGGGGTTCGGGAGTCCCGGGACCACTTGGAAGGCGTGGGCTATAGCACACGAAAATATGGGAAACGGGCGAAATTCTAGTTTTTTCCGGCAAAACTCAAAAAATGAGGAACGATCATGGGCGGGCAGTGACTATGGTTCCTTAGGTCGTATGTGATGCCCCACAAACGTTTTAGGCGATCCAAGTCCGGGGGGCCCATCCCACTCGGAAGGCGTGGGCTATTGCACACGAAAATATAGGAATCAGGCGGAATTCTAGATTTTTGGCCGAAAACCCCAAAACATTAGGAACGATCATGGCTCGGCCCACTCGTAAGGCGTGGGGTATATAGCACACGAATATATGGGAATCGGGCGGAATTCTACTTTTTTGGCCGAAAAATGCAAAAAATGAGGAACAATCATGGCGGGGCGGTGACTATGGTTCCTTAGGTCGTATTTGATGGAACGGAAACATTTTAGGCGATCGGGGTAAAGGGGTTCCGGGACCTGTTGGAAGGCGTGGGCTATAGCACACGAAAATATGGGAATAGGGCGAAATTCTAGTGTTTTGACCGAAAACTTCAAAAACTGAGGAACGATCTTGGCGGGGCGGTGAATATGGTTTCTTAGGTCGTATCTTATGGCGCGGAAACATTTTAGGCGATCCGAGTTCGGGGGGCCAGGCCCACTCGGAAGGAGTGGGATATAGCACACGAAAATATGGGAATCGCGCGAAATTCTAGCTTTTTGGCCGAAAAACGCAAAACATAAGGAATGATCATGGAGGGGCGGTGAGTATGGTACCTTAGGTCATATTTGATGGCCTATAAAAATTTTAGACGATCGGGGTCCGGGGGGCCCGGGACCACTCGGAAGGCGTGGGCTATAACACACGAAAATATGGGAATCGCGCGGAATTCTAGTTTTTTGGCCAAAAAATGAAAACAATGAGGAACGATCATGGCGGGGTGGTGACTATGGATCCTTAGGTCGTATTTGATAGCCCAGAAAATTTTTAGGAGATCGGGGTTCGTGGGTTCCGGGACCACTTGGAAGGCATGGGCTATATCGCATAAAAATATGGAAATCGGGCAAAAGTCTAGTATTTTGGCCGTAAAATGCAAAATATGAGGAACACTCATGGCGGGGCGGTGACTATGGTTCCTTAGGTCATATTTAATGGCCCGGAAAAATTTTAGGCGATCGGGGTCTTGGGTCCCGGGACCATTTGGAAGGCGTGGGCTATAGCACACGAAAATATGGGAATCGCGCGGAATTCTTGGGTTTTGGACGAAAAATGCCAAAAATGAGGAACGGTCATGGTAGGGCGTTGACTATGGTTATTTAGGTCGTATTAGGTGGCCCGGAAAGATTTTAGGCGATCCTAGTCACGGGGGCACGACCCAATTGGAAGGCATGGGCTATAGCACAAGCAAATATGGGAATCAGGCGGAATTCTAGTTTGTTTTTTCCGTAAAATGCAAAAAATGAGGAATGAGTGACTATGGTTCCTTAGGTCGTATTTGATGTCCCGGAAAAATTTTAGGCGATCGGGGTCTGGGGGTCCCGGGATCATTTGGAAGGCGTGGGCTATAGCACACGAAAATATGGGAATCGCAAGGAATTCTTGGTTTTTGGCCGAAAACGCCAAAAATGAGGAACGGTCACGGCAGGGCGGTGACTATGGTTATTTAGGTTGTATTTGATGGCCCGGAAAAATTTTAGGCGATCCTAGTCCGGGGGGCACGGCCTACTTGGAAGGCATGGGCTATAGTTCACGAAAATATGGGAAATGGGCGGAATTCTAGTTTTTTTCCGAAAAATGCAAAACATGAGGAACGATCATGGAGGGGCGGTGACTATGGTTCCTTAGGTCATATTTGATGCCTTGAAAATATTTTAGGCGATCCGAGTTCGGGGGGCCCGGCCCACTCGGAAGGCGTGGGCTATTGCACACGAAAATATGAGAATCGGGCAGAATTCTAGATTTTTGGCCGAAAAACCCAAAAAATAAGGACCGATCATGGCAGCGCGGTAACTATGGTTCCTTAGGTCATATTTAATGGTCTGGAAAATTTTAGGCGATCGGAGTACGGGGTCCCAGGACCACTTGGAAGGCATGGGCTATAGCACACGAAAATATGGGAATCCGGCAAAACTTTAGGTTTTTGGCCGTAAAACGCAAGAAAATTTGGAACGGTCATGGCATGGCGGTGACTATGGATCTTTAGGTCGTACTTGATGGCCTGGAAAAATTTTAGGCGATCCGAGTCCGGCGGGACGGCCCACTTGGAAGGCGTGGGCTATAGAAAACGACAATATGTGAATCGGGCGGAATACTAGTTTTTTGGCAGTAAAATGCAAAAAATGAGGAACAATCATGGCGGGGCAGTGACTATAGTTTATTAGGTCATATTTGATGGCCCAGAAAAGTTTTAGGCGATCGGGGTCCGGGAGTCCCGGGACCACTTGAAAGGCGTGGGCTATAGCACACGAAAATATGGGAATAGGGCGAAATTTTAGTTTTTTTGCCGTAAAATGCAAACAATGAGGCCAGGTGATGGCGAGGCGGTGACTATGGATCCCTAGGTCGTATTTGATGGCACGTAAAAATATAAGGCGACCCGGCTCCGTGGGGCCCTACCCATTGGGAAGGCAAGGGCTATAGCACACGAAAATATGGGAATCGGGCCGAATTCTTATTATTTGGCCGCAAAATGCAAAAACTGAGGAACAATCATGGCGGTACGGTGACTATGGTTCTTTAGGTCGTATTTGATGGCCCGAAAAATTTTTAGGCGATCCGAGCCAGTGGGACCGGCCCACTCAGAAGGCGTGGGCTAGCACACAAAAATATGGGAATCGGGCAAAATCTAGTTTTTTGACCGAAAAATTCAAAAAATGAGGAACGATCATGGCAGGGAAGTGACTATGGTTTCTTAGGTTGTATCTGATGGCGCGAAAAAATTTTAGGCGATCCGCGTTCGGGGGGCCAGGCCCATTCGGAAGGAGTGGACTATAGCACATGAAAATATGGGAATCTCGCGGAATTCTAGTTTTTGGCCGAAAAACGCAAAAAATGAGGAACGATCATGGAGCAGCGGTGACTATGGTTCCTTAGGTCATATTTGATGGCCCGTAAAACCTTTAGACGATCGGGGTCCGGGAGGTCCGGGACCACTCTGAAGGTGTGGGCTATAACACACGAAAATATGGGAATCGCGCAGAATTCTAGTTTTTCGGCCGAAACACGCAAAAAATGAGGAACGATCTTGGCGGGGCGGTGACTATGGTTCCTTAGGTGGTATTTGATGGCCCAGAAAATTTTTAGGAGATCGGGTTTCGTGGATCCCGGGACCACTTGGAAGGCGTGGGCTATAGCGCATGCAAAATGTGGGAATCGGGCGAAATTCTAGTCTATTGGCCGTAAAATGCAAAAACATAGGAACAGTCATGGCGGGGAGGTGACTATGGTTCCTTAGGTCATATTGGATGGCCCGGAAAAATTTTAGGCGATCGGGGTTTGTGGGTCCCGGGACCATTTGGAAGGCGTGGGCTATTGCACACGAAAATATGGGAATCGGGCGGAATTCTAGTTTTTTGGTTGTAAAATGCAAACAATGAGGAACGATCATGGCAGGGCGGTGACTATGGTTCCTTAGGTCATATTTTATGCCCCGGAAAAATTTTAGGCAATCGGGGTCCGGGAGGCTCGGAACCACTCGGAAGGCATAGCACACGAAAATATTGGAATCGGGCAGAATTCTAGTTTTTAGCCGAAAAATGCAAAAGAATGAGGAACGATCGTGGAGGGCGGTGATTATGGTTCCTTAGGTCGTATGGGATGGCCCGAAATAAGTTTAGGCGATCCGGGTCCGTGGGCCCCGGCCCACTCGGAAGGCGTGGGCTATTGAACACGAAAATATGGTAATCGGGTAGAATTCTAGTTTTTTTGCTGTGAAATACAAAAAATTAGAAACGATCATGGCGGGGCGGTGACTATGGTTCCTTAGGTCGTATTTGATGGCCCGGAAAAATTTTAGGCGATCGGGGTCTAGGGGTCCCGGGACCACATGGAAGGCGTGGGCTATAGCACACGAAAATATGGGAATCGGGCGGAATTCTAGGTTTTTTCCCGTAAAATGCAAACAAACAAGGAACGGTCGGTGACTATGGTTCTTTAGGTTGTATTTGATGGCCCGGAAAAGTTTTAGGCGATCCGAGTCCGGGGTGCACGGCACACGAAAATATGGGGATCGGGCGAAATTTTAGTTTTTTGGCCGTAAAGTGCAAAAAATGAGGAACGATCATGGTGGGGCGGTGACTATGGTTCCTTAGATCATATGTGATGGCCCGGAAATATTTTAGGCGATCGGGGCGCGGGAGTCCCGGGACCATTTGGAAGCCGTGGGCTATAGCATACGAAAATATGGGAATCGCGCGAAATTTAAGTTTTTTGGCCTTAAAATGCAAACACTTAGGACAGGTGATGGCGGGGCGGTGACTATGGTTCCTTAGGTCGTATGTGATTCCCCATAAACTTTTTAGGCGATCCGAGTCCGGCGGGCCCGTCCCACTCGGAAGGCGTGGGCTATTGCACATGAAAATATGAGAATCAGGCAGAATACTAGAGTTTTGGTCGAAAACCCCAAAACATGCGGAACGATCATGGAGGGGCACTGACTATGGTTCCTTAGGTCGTATAATGGCCCGGAAATCTTTTAGGCGATCCGGCTCCGTGGTACCCTACCCATTGGGAAGGAGTGGGCTAGCACACGAAAATATGGGAATTGGGGGGATACTAGTGTTTTGGCCAAAAACGCAAACAATGGGGAACGATCATGGCGGGGTGGTGACTATGGTTCCTTAGGTCGTATATAATGGCGCGTAAAACATTAGGCGATCCGAGTCCGGGGGTTCCGGGACCACTTGAAAGGCGTGGGCTATAGCACGCGAAAATCTGGGAATCGGGTGGAATTCTAGTTTTTTGGCCGAAAAACGCAAACAATGAGGAACGATCATGGCGGGGCGGTGACAATGGTTCCTTAGGTCGTATTTGATGGCCCGAAAAACTTTTAGGCGATCCGCGATTGGGAGGCCAGGCCCACTCGGAAGGAGTGGGCTATAGCACACGAAAATATGGGAATCGCGCGGAATTCTAGTTTTTAGGCCGAAATATGCAAACCATAAGGAACGATCATGGAGGGGCAGTGACTATGGTTCCTTAGGTCGTATTTGATGGCCAAGAAAAATATTAGGAGATCGGGGTTCGTGGGTACCGGGACCACTTGGACGGCGTGGGCTATAGCGCACGAAAATATGGGATCAGGCGAAATTCTACTCTTTTGGCCGTAAAATGCAAAACATGAGGAACAATCATGGCGGGGCCGTGACTATGGTTCCTTAGGTCGTATTTGATGGCCCGGAAAAATTTTAGGCGATCAGGGTCTGGGGGTCCCGGGACCATTTGGAAGGCGTGGGTATAGCACACGAAAATGAGGGAATCGTGCAGAATTCTTGGTTTTTGGCCACAAAATGCCTAAAATGAGGAACAGTCATGGCAGGATGGTGACTATGGTTATTTAGGTCGTATTTGATGGCCCAGAAAAATTTTAGGCGATCCTAGTCTGGGGGGCACGACCCACTTGGAAGGCATGGGCTATAGCACAAGTAAATATGGGAATCAGGCGGAATTCTAGGTTTTTGGCCGTAAAATGCAAAAAATGAGGAATGATCATGGAGGGGTGGTGACTATGGTTTCTTAGGTCGTATTGGATGCCTTGAAAAACTTTTAGGCGATCCGAGTGAAGGGGGGCCCGGCCCACTCGGAAGGCGTGGGCTATTGCACATGAAAATATGAGAATTGGGCGGAATTCTAGAATTTTGGCCGAAAAACCCAAAATATGAGGATCGATCATTGCGGGGCAGTGATTATGGTTCCTTAGGTCATATTTAATGGTCCGGAAAAATTTTAGGCGATCGGAGTCCGGGGGTCCCGGGACCACTTGGAAGGCATGGGCTATAGCACACGGAAATATGGGAGTCGGGCAGAATTTTAGGTTTTTGGGCGTAAAATGCAAGGAAATGAGGAACGGTCATGACGGGGTGGTGACTATGGTTCTTTAGGTCGTACTTGATGGCCCGGAAAAATTTTAGGCGATCCGAGTCCGGTGGGACGGCCCACTTGGAAGGCGTGGGAGAACACGAAAATATGTGAATAGGGCGGAATACTAGTTGTTTGCCGTAAAATGCAAAAAATTAGGAACGATCATGGCGGGGCGGTGACTATGGTTCATTAGGTCGTATTGGATGGCCCAGAAAAGTTTTAGGCAATCGGGATCCGGGAGTCCCGGGACCACTTGGAAGGCGTGGGCTATGCACATGAAAATATGGGAATCTGGCGAAATTTTAATTTTTTAGCCGTAAAATGCGAAACATGAGGACAGGTCATGGTGGGGTGGTGACTATGGAACCTTAGGTCGTATTTGTTGGCACGCAAAAATATTAGGCGATCCGGCTCCGTGGGGCCCTACCCATTGGGAAGGCGTGGGCTATAGCACACGAAAATATGGGAATCGGGCGGAATTCTAGTTTTTTGGCCAACAAACGGAAAACGTGAGGAACGATCATGGTAGGGCATTGGCTATGGTTCCTTAGGTCGTAATTTATGGCCCAGAAAAATTTTAGTCGATCGTGGTTCGGGGGTCCCGGGACCAGTTGGAAGGCGTGGGCTATATAGCACACGAAAATATGGGAATCGGGCGAAATTCTAGTTTTTTGGTCGAAAAATTCTAAATATGAGGAACGATCATGGCGGGGCGGTGACTATGGTTTCTTAGGTCATATATGATGGCCCGAAAAAATTTTAGGTGATCCGAGTTCGGGGGACCAGGCCCACTCGGAAGGAGTGGGCTATAGCACACAAAAATATGGGAATCGCGCGGAATTATAGTTTTTTGGCCGAAAAACGCAAAAAATGAGGAACGATCATGGCGGGGTGGTGACTATGGTTCATTAGGTCATATTTGATGGCCAAGAAAAGTTTTAGGCGATCGGGGTCCGGGAGTCCCGGGACCACTTGGAAGGCGTGGGCTATAAAACACAAATATATGGGAATCGGGCGAAATTTTAGTTTTTGTGCCGTAAAATGCAAACAATGAGGACAGGTCATGGCGGGGCGGTGACTATGGATCCTTAGGTCGTATTTGATGGCACGCAAAAATATTAGGCGATTCGGCTCCGTGGCGCCCTACCCATTGGGAAGGCGTGGGCTATAGCACACGAAAATGTGGGAATCAGGCAGAATTCTTGGGTTTTGTCCGAAAAATGCCAAAAATGAGGAACGGTCATGGCAGGGCGTTGACTATGGTTATTTAGGTCATATTTGATGACCCGGAAAAAGTTTAGGCGATCCTAGTCCCGGGGGAACGACCCACTTGGAAGGCATGGGCTATAGCACAAGAAAATATGGGAAGCAGGCGGAATTCTAGTTTTTGTTTCTGTAAAATGCAAAAAATGAGGAATGATCATGGTGGGGCGGTGACTATGGTTCCTTAGGTCGTATTCGATGGCCCGGAAAAATTTTAGGCTATCGGGGTCTGGGGGTCCCGGGACCATTTGGAAGGCGTGGGCTATAGCACACGAAAATATAGGAATCGCACGGAATTGTTGGTTTTTGGCCGAAAACGCCAAAAATGAGGAACGGTCACGGCAGGGCGGTGACTATCGTTATTTAGGTTGTATTTGATGGCCCGGAAAAATTTTAGGCGATCCTAGTCCGGGGGGCACGGCCTACTTGGAAGGCATGGGCTATAGTTCACGAAAATATGGGAAATGGGCGGAATTCTAGTTTTATTCCGAAAAATGCAAAACATGAGGAACGATCATGGAGGGGCGGTGACTATGGTTCCTTAGGTCATATTTGATGCCTTGAAATAATTTTAGGCGATCCGAGTCCGGGGGGCCCGGCCCACTCGGAAGGCGTGGGCTATTGCACATGAAAATATAAGAATCGGGCAGAATTCAAGATTTTTGGCCGAAAAACCCGAAAAATAAGGACCGATCATGGCAGTGCGGTGACTATGGTTCCTTAGGTCATATTTAATGGTCTGGAATATTTTAGGCGATCGGAGTACGGGGTCCCAGGACAACTTGGAAGGCATGGGCTATAGCACACGCAAATATGGGAATCGGGCTAAACTTTAGGTTTTTGGCCGTAAAACGCAAGAAAATGTGGAACGGTCATGGCAGGGCGGTGACTACGGATCTTTAGGTCGTACTTGATGGCCTGGAAAAATTTTAGGAGATCCGAGTCCGACGGGACGGCCCACTTGGAAGGCGTGGGCTATAGAAAACGAAAATATGTAAATCGGGCGGAATACTAGTTTTTTGGCCGTAAAAGGCAAAAAATGAGGAACAATCATGGCGGGGCGGTAAATATGGTTCATTAGGTCATATTTTATGGCCCATAAAAGTTTTAGGCGATCGGGGTCCGGGAGTCCCGGGACCACTTGGAAGGCGTGGGCTATAGCACACGAAAATATGGGAATAGGGCGAAATTTTAGTTTTTTGGCCGTAAAATGCAAAAAATGAGGCCAGGTGATGGCAGGGCAGTGACTAGGGATCCCTAGGTCGTATTTGATGGCACGTAACAATATTAGTCGACCCGGCTCCGTGGGGCCCTACCCATTGGGAAGGCGTGGTCCGAAAATATTTTTGACGATCCGAGTCTGGGGGGCCCAGCCCACTCGGAAGGCGTGGGCTATTGCACACGAAAATATGGGAATCGGGCGAAATTCTAGTTTTTTGGCCGAAAATCTTACAAAATGAAGAATGATCATGGCGGGTGGTGACTATGGTTCCTTAGGTCGTATTTGATGGCCGAAAACGTTTTAGGCAATCCCAGTACGGGTGGCCCGGCCCAATCAGAAGGCGTGAGTGCACACAAAAATATTGGAATCGAGCGGAATTCTAGTATTTTGGCCGAAAAATGCAAAAATATGAGGAACGATCATGACGGGGTGGTGACTATAGTTCCTTATATCGTATTTGATGGACCGGAAATATTTTAGGCGATCGGGGTCTGGGGGGTCCGGGACCACTCGGAAGGCGTGGGCTATAGCACACGAAAATAAGGGAATTGCGCGGAATTCAAGTTTTTTGGCCGAAAAATGCAATACAACAGGAACGATCATGGAGAGGCGGTGACTATGGTTCCTTAGGTCATATTTTATGGCCCGAAAATGTTTTAGGAAATCGGGGTTCAGGGGTCTCCGGACCACTTGGAAGGCGTGGCACACGAAAATATGGGAATCGGGTGAAATTCTAGTTTTTGGCTGTAAAATGCAAAACGTGAGGAACGATCATGGCGGGGCGGTGGTTATGGTTCCTTAGGTCGTATTTAATGGCCCGGAAAAACTTTAGGCGATCCGAGTCTGGGGTCCCGGGACCACTTGGAAGGCGTGGGCTATAGCACATGAAAATATGGGAATCGGGCGGAATTCTAGTTTTCTGGCCGAAAAATGCAAAAACTGAGGAGCGATCATGGCGGAGCGGTGACTATGGTTCCATAGGTCATATTTGATGGCCCCAAAAACTTTTAGGCAATCCGAGTCCGGGGGGGCGGCCCCCTCCGAAGGCATGGGCAATAGCAAACAAAAATATGGGAATCGGGTGAAATTCTAGTTTTTGGCTGTAAAATGCAAAACGTGAGGAACGATCATGGCGGGGCGGTGGTTATGGTTCCTTAGGTCGTATTTAATGGCCCGGAAAAACTTTAGGCGATCCGAGTCTGGGGTCCCGGGACCACTTGGAAGGCGTGGGCTATAGCACATGAAAATATGGGAATCGGGCGGAATTCTAGTTTTCTGGCCGAAAAATGCAAAAACTGAGGAGCGATCATGGCGGAGCGGAGACTATGGTTCCATAGGTCATATTTGATGGCCCGAAAAACTTTTAGGCAATCCGGAAAATGCAAAAAAATGAGGAACGATCATGACGGGGTGGTGACTATGGTTCCTTAGGTCGTATTTGATGGCTCGGAAAACTTTTAGGCGATCCGGCTTCGGGGGGCCCTGCGCACTGGGAACGCGTGGACTATAGCACACGAAAATATTGTAATCAGGCGAAATTCCAGTTTTTTGGCCGAAAAATGCAAAAAATGTGGAACAGTCATGGCGGGGCGGTGACTTTGGTTCTTTAGGTCGTATTTTATGTCCCACATAAATTTAGGCGATCGGGGTCCGGGGGTCCCGGAACCACTTGGAAGGCGTGTGCTATAGCACACGAAAATAATGGAATCGGGCGAAATTCTAGTTTTTTAGCCGAAAAACTCAAAACATAAGGAACGATCATGGCGGGGCGACGACTATGGTTCCCTAGGTCGTATTTGATGGCCTGAAAAAATTTTAGGCGATCCGAGTCCGGGGCCCGGCCCACTAGGAAGGCGTGGGCTATTGCACACGAAAAATGGGAATCGGGCGGAATTCTAGCTTTTTGGCCGAAAAATGCAAAAATGAGGAACGATCACGGCGGGGTGGTGACTATGGTTCTTTAGGTCATATTTGATGGCCCGAAAATCTTTTAGGAGATCCCAGTCAAGGAGGCCCAGCCCACTCGGAAGGCGTGGGCAATAGCACACGAAAATATGGGAATCAGGTGAAATTCTAGTTTTTTGGCCGAAAAATGTAAAACATGAGGAACGATCATGGCGGGGCGGTGACTATGGTTCCCTAGGTCGTATTTGATAGACCGAAAAATTTTTAGGCGATCCGAGTCTGGGGTCCCGGGACCACTTGGAAGGCGTGGGCTATAGCACATGAAAATATGGGAATCGGGCGGAATTCAATTTTCTGGCCGAAAAATGCAAAACCTGAGGAGCGATCATGGTGGAGCGGTGACTATGGTTCCATAGGTCATATTTGATGGCCCCAAAAACTTTTAGGCAATCCGAGTCCGGGGGGGCGGCCCCCTCCGAAGGCATGGGCAATAGCAAACAAAAATATGGGAATCGGGTGAAATTCTAGTTTTTGGCTGTAAAATGCAAAACGTGAGGAACGATCATGGCGGGGCGGTGGTTATGGTTCCTTAGGTCGTATTTAATGGCCCGGAAAAACTTTAGACGATCCGAGTCTGGGGTCCCGGGACCACTTGGAAGGCGTGGGCTATAGCACATGAAAATATGGGAATCGGGCGGAATTCTTGTTTTCTGGCCGAAAAATGCAAAAACTGAGGAGCGATCATGGCGGAGCGGAGACTATGGTTCCATAGGTCATATTTGATGGCCCGAAAAACTTTTAGGCAATCCGGAAAATGCAAAAAATGAGGAACGATCATGACGGGGTGGTGATTATGGTTCCTTAGGTCGTATTTGATGGCTCGGAAAAATTTTAGGCGATCCGGCTTCGGGGGGCCCTGCCCACTGGGAACGCGTGGACTATAGCACACGAAAATATTGTAATCAGGCGAAATTCTAGTTTTTTGGCCGCAAAATGCAAAAAATGTGGAACTGTCATGGCGGGGCGGTGACTTTGGTTCTTTAGGTCGTATTTTATGTCCCAGATAAATTTAGGCGATCGGGGTCCGGGGGTCCCGGAACCACTTGGAAGGCGTGGGCTATAGCACACGAAAATAAGAGAATCGGGCGAAAGTTTAGTGTTTTAGCCGAAAAAATCAAAACATAAGGAACGATCATGGCGGGGCGACGACTATGGTTCCCTAGGTCGTATTTGATGGCCCGAAAAAAGTTTAGGCGATCCGAGTCCGGGGCCCGGCCCACTAGGAAGGCGTGGGCTATTGCACACGAAAAATGGGAATCGGGCGGAATTCTAGCTTTTTGGCCGAAAAATGCAAAAGTGAGGAACGATCACGGCGGGGTGGTGACTATGGTTCTTTCGGTCATATTTGATGGCCCAAAAATTTTTTAGGAGATCCCAGTCAAGGAGGCCCAGCCCACTCGGAAGGCGTGGGCAATAGCACACGAAAATATGAGAATCAGGCGAAATTCTAGTTTTTTGGCCGAAAAATGTAAAACATGAGGAATGATCACGGCGGGGCGGTGACTATGGTTCCCTAGGTCGTATTTGATAGCCCGAAAAAGTTTTAGGCGATCCGAGTCTGGGGTCCCGGGACCACTTGGAAGGCGTGGGCTATAGCACATAAAAATATGGGAATCGGGCGGAATTCAATTTTCTGGCCGAAAAATGCAAAACCTGAGGAGCGATCATGGTGGAGCGGTGACTATGGTTCCATAGGTCATATTTGATGGCCCCAAAAACTTTTAGGCAATCCGAGTTCGGGGGGGCCGGCCCCCTCCGAAGGCATGGGCAATAGCAAACGAAAATATGGGAATCGGGCGAAATTCTAAGTTTTTGGCCGAAAAATGCAAAAAATGCGGAACGATCATGACGGGGCAGTGATTATGGTTCCTTAGGTCGTATTTGATGGCCCGGAAAAGTTTTAGGCGATCCGCCTCCGGGGGGCCCTACCCACTGGGAATGCGTGGACTATAGCACATGAAAATATTGGAATCAGGCGAAATTCAAATTTTTTGGCCGAAAAATGCAAAAAATGTGGAATGGTCATGGCGGGGCGGTGAGTTGTGTTCTTTAGGTCGTATTTTATGTCCCGGAAAAATTTAGGCGATCGGGGTCCTGGGCCCACTTGGAAGGCGTGGGCTATAGCACACGAAAATATGGGAATCGGGCGGAATTCTAGCTTTTTGGCCGAAAAATATAAAAATGAGGAACGATCACAGCGGGGTGGTTACTATGGTTCTTTAGGTCGTATTTGATGCCCGAAATATTTTTAGGCGATCCCAGTCCGGGAGGCCCGGCCCACTCGGAAGGCGTGGGCAATAGCACACGAAAATATGGGAATCGGGCGGAATTCTAGCTTTTTGGCCGAAAAATATAAAAATGAGGAACGATCACAGCGGGGTGGTTACTATGGTTCTTTAGGTCGTATTTGATGCCCGAAATATTTTTAGGCGATCCCAGTCCGGGAGGCCCGGCCCACTCGGAAGGCGTGGGCAATAGCACACGAAAATATGGGAATCAGGCGGAATTCTAGTTTTTTGGCTGTAAAATGTAAAACATGAGGAACGATCACGGCGGGGCGGTGACTATGGTTCCCTAGGTCATATTTGATAGCCCGAAAAACTTTTAGACTATCCGAGTCAGGGGGGCCCGGCCCACTCGGAAGGCGTGGGCTATTGCACACGAAAATATGAGAATCGGGCGGAATTCTTGTTTTTTGGCCGAAAATCTTTAAAATGAAGAATGATCATGGCGGGGCAGTGACTATGGTACCTTAGGTCGTATTTGATGGCCGAAAACTTTTTAGGCAATCCCAGTACTTGTGGCCCGGCCCAATCAGAAGGCGTGAGCGCACACGAAAATATTGGAATCGGGCAGAATTCTAGTTTTTTGGCCGTAAAATGCAAAACATGAGGAACGATCATGGCGGGGCGGTGACTATGGTTCCTTAGGTCGTATTTAATGGCCCGGAAATATTTTTGGCGATCGGGGTCTGGGGGGTCCGGGACCACTCGGAAGGCGTGGGCTATAGCACACAAAAATATGGAATCGGGCGGAATTCTAGTTTTTTGGTCGACAAATGCAAACAATGAGGAGCGATCACGGCGGGGCGGTGACTATGGTTTCATAGGTCATATGTTATGTCTCGAAAAACATTTAGGCAATTCGAGTCCGGGGGGCCCGGCCCCCTCGGAAGGCGTGGGCTATAGCAAACAAAAATATTGGAATCGGACGGAATTCTAATTTCTTGGCTGAAAAATGCAAAAAATGAGGAACGGTCATAGCGAGGCGGTGACTTTGGTTCTTTAGGACGTATTTTATGTCCTAGAAAAATTTAGGCGATCGGGGGTCCGGGGGTCCCGGGACCACTTGAAAGGCCTGGGCTATAGCACACGAAAATATGGGAATCGGGCGAAGTTCTAGTTTGTTGGCCGAAAAATATNCAAAAATGAGGAACGATCATGGCGGGTCGGTGACTATGGTTCCTTAGGTCGTATTGGATGACCCAAATATTTTTTAGGAGATCCGAGTCATGGGGCCCGGCCCACTCGGAAGGCATGGCCTATCCGAAAAATGTAAAACATGAGGAACGATCATGGCGGGGTGGTGACTATGGTTCCCTAGGTCGTATTTGATGGCCCGAAAAAAGTTTAGGCGATCCGAGTTAGGGGCCTGGCCCACTCGGAAGGCATGGGCTATTGCACACGAAAATATTGGAATCGGGCGGAATTCTAGATATTTGGCCGAAAAATGTAATAATGATGATTGATCATAGAGGGGTGGTGATTATGGTTCTTTAGGTCGTATGTGATGGCCAGAAAATGTTTTAGGCGATCCGAGTTCGGGAGGCCCGGCCCACTCGGAAGGCGTGGGCTATTGCACAAGAAAATATAGGAATCGGGCGGAATTCTAATTTTTTGGCCAAAAATCTTAAGAAATGAGGAATGATCATGGCGGGGCGGTGACTATGGTTCCCTAGGTCGTATTTGATGGCCCAAAAAAGTTTTAGACGATCCGAGTCAGGGGGGCCCGGCCCACTCGGAAGGCGTGGGCTATTGCACAGGAAAATATGGGAATCGGGCGGAATTCTAATTTTTTGGCCAAAACTCTTAAAAAAGGAGGAATGATCATGGCGGGGCGGTGACTATGGTTCCTTAGGTCGTATTTGATGGCCCGAAAATTTTTTAGGCAATCCCAGTATGGGTGGCCCGGCCCAATTGGAAGGCGTAGGCGCACGCAAAAATATGGGAATCGGACGGAATTCTAGTATTTTGGCCGAAAAACGCAAAAATATGAGGAACGATCATGGCGGGGCAGTGACTATGGTTCTTTAGGTCATATTTGATGGACCGGAAAAATTTTAGTCGATCGGGGTCCGGGGGGGCGGGACCACACGGAAGGCGTGGGCTATAGCACATGAAAATATGGGAATCGCGCGGAATTCAAGTTCATTGGCCGAAAAACGCAAAGCATGAGGAACTATCATGGCGGGGCGGTGTCTATGGTTCCTTAGGTCGTATATGATGGCCCGAAAAACATTTAGGAGACCGGGGTTCGGGGGTCCCGGTACCACTTGGAAGGCGTGGGCTATAGCACACGAAAATATGGGAATCGGGCGGAATTCTAGTTTTTTCGCCATAAAATGCAAAACGTGAGGAACGATCATAGTGGGGAGGTGACAATGGTTCCTTAGGTCGCATTTAATGGCCCGGAATAACTTTAGGCGATCCGAGTCTGGGGTCCCGGGACTACTTGGAAGGCGTGGGCTATAGCACACGAAAATATGGGAATCGGGCGGAATTCTAGTTTTTTGGCCGTAAAATGCAAAAAATGAGCACCGATCGTGGCAGGGC